>UXGD01003565.1:0-19819 GCA_900474315.1 Torymus auratus | reverse complement strand
GTTTACACTCTCTTAAACTATCCCTGATAGAAATATTTTTATGGATAAATTGAATATAAGTTTTGTAAAAATATTTTTGCATATATCTAAAGGAAGTCCTACAATACTTAAAAAGTAGAAACCATAAAACTTTGCATAAAAATCTTTCAACAGGGCAATCTTTTTAATGCATTTATTCATCTTCAGCATGACTCTTTGACTTCTTCTTTTTCTTCTTTTTCTTTGGAGTTTCTTCTTCTCCATCAACTTCCATGGCAACGCCATTCTGTCCATTCTCAACAGTACCATTTGCATCACCATTTTCCAGAGCTTCACTCTTTCGTTTCTTGTCCTTCTTCTTTTTCTTTTTCGGAGCTTCCTCTTCTGTTGCAGGTATTATATGGGAAGCTTCCTCAATAGCCTCTTGCATAACTTCGATGTTTTTCTTGGGCACATCGCCAGTTTCATAGAATTTGAGCCTATCTTCAACCTGTTATAAAAATTTTGATTAGTATAAATTAATGTATTAAGCAATTAGAATATTCTACTTCAAAATTTTTTGGTTATTTTGAACCCACCTGCTGACGAAGTTTTTCGCCAAAAATATTGCATGGCGTTTCAGTAAAGCAATCAATTCTGGAGGCAATCGAACACTTATTAGCCAGATACCTCGAGATTCTACCCTTGTTTTTAGCTCCTGCTCGTCCAATGAACGTCGAGTGGAACAACAAACCATATTTAGGCGTGTTACCTCTCGTTTTCAACGCTCTGAATAAAGCTTTTTCAGCACCTAGACGAAAAAAGGGAGATTTATTAGAATAACAAAATCGTCATCAAATTATTAGAAACATTTTGAAATTTTGATAGGTTTAATAATTTGGTAATTACCTAATATCTGAACAGTTGATGCTGGGTATTTGGCCAGATTTGTGAGTGATCCTGCATGGGCAATGAGACGAGCACCTACTTGGTCACCAATCAGAGTTGCCAGGTTGGGAGCTACTCCAGCCATCTTTGCTCTCAAATACTCAGCCAGTTCTCTTCGATAGTCAGCCAAGGATATGACTCGACTGGCAAACATGTCAATGTTCATGAGATCAATGGGACTGATATCCATTCCCATTGAAGATTTTGAAGCATCAATGATAGCTTGAGCCTTTGCACTGTCCATAACAATTTCTTCCAAAGCCTCCAGTTTATCTTGGTTCAACTCTTTTCTGTTTTTAATAAGTTGGGCCACTTTTGAATACATGTAGTTATCAGGAACAATTTTGACAAGCTCTGGGAAGTGATAACTGTACCACTCTCTAGAAAATAATGCATTAATTTATAAACACAGAAAATATTTATATATTATAAATGTTTTTCACAACATCTGAGTTGGAAAAGTATAAATAGTTATTTTCGATACAAGTGTGCAAAGTGGGTCATTCTCGCACGGGTGTAGTTTGTCGCCCGAGCGAAGCGAGGGCGACAAACACACCCGTGCAATGATGACGCTCTTCACACACGTGTATCGAACTCTATTTTTTTTAACGGAGAAAGCAAAGCTGGCCTTTTCGTGCTTGTTTTGCGTGCGCGAAGTAAATGGATCTGCGCATGCGCGTACTTCGTGCACGCCGTGTGTGAAACAGCTACTTCGCGCACGCAAAACAAGCATGAAAAGGCCAGTTTCGCACACTCCGTTAAAAAAAATTATTTCAATTACCTAATACGCATGCTGAACGTGTTGACATCTTTGTCGAGCTGATCCAATAGAGCTATACTCTGAATAATCATATTATCTACTCTGTTAACATTGAACTTGACTTTGGCTCTGGAATAACTGTGACCTAAACCTAACTGTGCAACACCTGAACTCTTAGCTGTGAAGCCTTTCACTAAGTTGTGGAAGTGGAACCTGATTCCACGAATGATTTCAGGTACAGCTCCAGTGTGATCACACTTAATATCCAAAGCCTCTGTGATACTGGCACCAAGCTTAGGATCAGCAATTCCCAGGACAACTTTTTCCTTCTTTCCTGCCTTGGGCACATTGGTATCCAAAAACAGTTTTAAGTCTTCAGGCACAATACCTTCAGATATACTGTTTATGTTCTCCAGAGCAGTCAAGGCAGTTTTGAAAGGTGAGAAACCAACAAGCTTGATCACTTGGTTGAAGCGAGACAAGTCTGTGACTGATGCTTCAACCTGGGGCAATAACATGCCCACCTCCTCAAATTCCTTGACAGAGAAGAGAGAGTAGCCTGCGGCATGCTCATAGAGTACAAAGAACTTCGACTGAAATTAAAAAACAGAAGTTAATAAAATAAATTATTTCATGAAATTACAGTATGTTATTTGTTTACAACGTAAATTAATAAAAACAATGTAAATCCACGTTTTATAGGTTATGTAAACAAAAACTACAATGAACAAGTGTAAACAAATCCCTTCACTGTTTACAATTAGTAATAAACACTACCGAACCAAAAACCAACAAAATAATATAGTATCCTAAACAAACATATTGCACTTTATGTTTATAACGCGTTCAATTGACACATGCTGACGTTGATATAGGTTATCCCGCAACAAACCCTCTATTTACAAACACAAATAAACTCCTGATCCTCAATACTATTTTATAATTATAAAGCACCCTTACCATGATCGCGTCCTAATTTTTCAGCGAATTTCAGTAGAAAAGCAAACGACGACGAGGCTTCAAAGCATCGTCGCGTTTATTATTTCACGATCGTCGGCACCGCGCACACACCAACCATGTGGGCATCTGTGCCGGAAATCGTGCTCTTGGCAGCAGCTTGGCTTGGCTACGATCCTATGAGGAACAGCCGAGCGGAAGCGCCATTTTCATGATCAGTGAGACAGTGACATACCTTAATGAAGGTGTGTTTGAGTTTGAAGAGTAATGTGACGTCAGGATTTGAAGTATCTTTGGGATGAAGATGATCATTCCGAAGATATATTGAGAGGGATTTTGGTTCTGATTCAGTTTTTAGTGTTTTAGGTATTTTTTGTATTATCGATAAGGTTTGTTGTTTTATTTATACTGATTAATGTTGTAAAATGAAAATTTATGACTCGTCAGATAACACGTCATTGAAATGGTGAAGTGACGTGAAAGTAGGTAGCGCGAAAATTCAAAAGTTTCTAAGGATAAAAAGTCAATGATAAAGATTATTCCAATGAAGAATTAAATATTACCAATAACTGTCTCCAAAATGATCATAAGTACATGTATTAAAATAACTCGCTTAATTTAGCCCAGCGAACATATAGATCCACGGTAGAGGGTACCGTAAGGTAAGATGTCTGTTTCAATTAATCAACTAATAATAGTTTTACCATCGCGTTATCTACGTTTTCATTCTAATGAACATGGTTTGTTTGATCTAAGTAAACATATTACTTTAAAAATTAGCTATAAAAATTCATTGCACTCGTTTACAAGATACAACTATTCAATTTATGAACGTAAAATTGTAAACATTATTTTTAATTAAACCTGCTGCTTACAAATTTCATCAAAACATTGATCGTACAATACACTCCCAAGTAGTAAAGTCCTTATCAAGTCACCAAATCAAAACTTCCCCGAGCACTTCACGCGCCCTATCCGCATCTCCTAAACCCGCCGCATTCCAATCACACACCTCCTATTCGCTAATTATGTATACCAACTTCCATATATCGACGTCCCGCATTTGAAATTCAAAACACACGGTTATAAAACGAACGGCGTAGATTATTCAGACATATATACATCCACCTTATATATACGGCATATTAAAGCGGCTATATCCTAAAAATAAAAACAAAAAGAACGGAGCGTGCAGCATACTCGTCATCGGCCCCCCGTTTCCGTGACCGTCATACCTACACATATCAAACTCCCTTTTCGCAGACATATCTGCGCGAATCGCTCCAAAACGTATATTCCGTCTTCCGTATCCTAACCTTAATAAACTACATCGCTCTCAACGCATATACATATATTGTGACCATACCGCGCCTAACATCGATTATAGACAGTTTAGCCTATCGTGCGGTTATTATTACGAGGTAGCTGGGCGGCTTGCCCGTGAACCCACCCAACAACCTTTGTTTATCCGCTCAATCACATCGGAAAAAAGGCGGCCGCGCGCAGCTGCGCGAAACGAAACAAAAGTAGTTCGCGCGTCAGATGACGCCACCGATCTCGACGGGCCTGGCTCTCGCGCTCCAATATCGCGCGCGCGGTGTGCCGCTGCTAGCTATACCTATGTCTCTCTCTCTCTCCTATGATTCTCGTCCCGTAATTCGCTAGTTCGTTAATCTTCTATCTCTCTCTCTCTTGCGCGCTACCACTATATATTCTATAGTACCTACATGTACCCACACTGATACACACTTACGAATACGCAGGGGCAGTACGAGAGAGCGCGAGCACATAGGCAGAGATACGCACGCTCGTCGTTGTCTCTGTCTCTCTTTCTCTTCCTCTCTCTTTCTCTCTCTCTCGAAAAGTCCATCGTCCCCGCGCGCACGCACGCCATCGTCGAGGACATGCGATCATCTTCACCAGCAGCAGCAGCCACAGCGGCGGCGTAGCAGCACGACAACAACAGAGCGCGCGCGCCAGTGTGTGCGGCGGTGTATAAGGAGCAGCAGCAGCATCGTCGTGGTCGTCGTCTACCCGCGCGAGCGCACGTAGTTGTCGTCCGGGAGTCGGCACCGCGGTGGAACAACGGGGCATCGAGCAAGACGAGGAAGAGGCGAGCGGCGGCAGCGGCAGCGACGGCGAGCACGAGGAGGAGATGAATAGCAAGACCGACGTTAACAGGCGGGTGCTCGCCATACAGGCCAAGAAGAAGCGCCACAAGCCCGGCAAGCGGAAGGGCAAGGGTGGCGGTGGCGGCGGCGGCGGCGGCGGTGGAGGTGGCGGTGGCGCAAGCCAGGGTGCCGAAGGAGCTCCCACCTCATTTGAGGATGGGCAGGGAATGCAGCAGGGGATGGAGCATCAGCAGAGAACTACAGTGACTTCCACCAATGCTTCTACCAGAAATCAGCCCAGTAAGCAGGGTACCACCGCTGGAGGCTTCCATAAGGACAGCACTAGGCCGTATGCCAGTGGGGGCAACGGCAACAGGTACCGTGACGATGAGTACGTGCTGTTTGCTGCTTTGTAGATGGTTTTATTATTTTTATCATTGTTATAAGTAGTTGTGCTGAGCATTCAGTTTATAGGAAGCGTGAGGTTGTCTATCAGGTGAGATAAGGGACATGTGTTGGGGCTTACAAAAGTTACTTTTTAGCAGCCAACATGTGCTTACACCGAATAAGCAGCAGGTGTACTTGTATTTCATTGGGACCATCGTGTATGAAAAAGTATATCTAAACCTTGTAGTCAATGGCTATGCCGAATTGGTCAAGAGTAGCTTGGAGTAGATCAATTTTCATTATAAAAGCTGATTAGTAATCTGAATCAGCAAAAAGTTAAAAGTTTATAAGTGTTGGAAAAAATTAATGTACTGATAGTCATCACATGCAATACTCATGGTTACTTTTTAAATTTAGTCAAGAATACATGACTTTAGCCTTTGTAAATACTTATCTGAATTTAATATCTAATAATTTAGTAACAGTTTATTAACTAATTTATCCTGTACAAAAGATGAAAATGAGATACAAGATTTACTATTGTATAGTATTGAGAAGTGGGAGCGTTGATTTTACAACAAACTATTTTAAATTATAGCAACCTTGTTTCATACTGATACCAATAAGTCAATAGCTAAATCAAAATTACAAATTAGCATAATTTGTCATTGACAGAAAATGTTAATAATTGATGAATATAAATTATTTTACATTAAATTGATCAATAGAACTTAATGATTTCTTTGGTAGTAATAATCATCTAACCTAATTAGTACTTTGTAATTGATCATTGACATATGTTGATCAAATAATTTTTAATTACATTAATTTTATTGCAACTTGAATAAAAATCATGTCAAAGCTTAAAACAAAAGCATAAGTAAAAAATGTTATTTCTAGGACTATGTATTAAAGTTAGAATTACTAAAATGGTCTTAGAATGAATAGCTGATGAAGCATTTTGTTTAGTTCATATAGGAAGCTTGACCGAGTGATGTGCTGATGTAGCAATTAACTTCTTTGGATTCATTTTCTATTGGAAACATTTGCACAGTGACAATTGCAGTTCAGTTTAGTATAGACACTGTTTACTTTCAGTATACACTTGCTACAACATGGAGTAATTGCTTTTGCTAATTAAAAACAGATATGATAAACGAATTCACAAAAGCATTTGAAATTAAAGCTTTATTTCTTGGATCATTTTGTTCAACATGAGTTTTGTTGTAATTTATATGTGTGAAAATGTGTTAAAGTTCCTAGGGAGTAAATTGTATCTTACAAAGTTTCTGAGTGGATTATAAGTTTAACTTAAGTTTTTGACAAGTTTCCATTGAAAAGTTTAATTCTTGTGCCAATAAGTATTGTGGAACTACCTCAAATGATCAAGTTTGTACTTCTTATGGGCTGTTTATATTTATTGTAACAAAACTGGAATTGAACCTTTGAAATTCAGGCAAAAAAAGCTTTTGCTTGCATAACAGTTGCAACAATGTGTACTTACCTACAAGATTTGTGTAACACTGCTTTCTGAACTTTGAAGTTTTTATTTTACAATTACAATGAAATTTTGCAATAATTTAATAATGCTCTGTTATCTGCTGTGCACTGTTTTAATAATGTAATTAGTTTTTATTGAGAAATTCGCCGATTTTGACCTCTTTATCTAGCACTGAAATTTGCATGGGAAGTGCCAGTGGTATCGTTTGTGATTTAGTAGTTGGCACCTCACTCTCTTTCTCAAGATACACATATTTTTAGAATAGGTAGCTCCAAGTTTACAGAATCTATTGTACATTGGAGCTTGTCAGTATGGAATTCTGACTGATGTGATGTGTATATTCATGTATAGTTAATTTTTTAAGTACAACTATTAATTAGGTAGTAACAAATCAATAAGCTTTTTATTTTGAAACCAAAATTATTTTTGGTTAAAATTAGCTTAAATATTGTTGTATAATTGCATAAAAAGATTTGTGCAGTTATTATTTATAAATAAATTTAAAGTTTTGCAAAGCTTTTTATAAAAACATTGATATGCATTCATTATGAAATGTGTACATACAATCTCATTCATTTATGCCACCCACTACATCTTTTGTTAGATTGATAGATTTGAACATTGTTATAACTAAATATTTTCAACAATGGAACAAAGAAGATTTAATAAATAGTTAACAATGACATTGTTAAATTTTCATAATTCTTAAGATAACAAATAATGTGTTTTACATCTTGATACACAATCTCACCAATATTGTAAGCAATACTTATTCATCCTATAAGTTACATTTAATAAAAAAAGTGTGAATTTTATTCTAATATCTTTTTGTAGAAATAATTTTGTATTCATAATAATACAAAGGAGTTTAAGTATTGCTCAAATACTTTGGAATTATTTATGTTATTCATTATGTTATTCATAAATCTTGTTTATTAGAATTAGATTAAATAAATAAAGCAGTATTGTCGCTTAATTACAGACTAGAGCCATATCACAGTTCAAGTAATGATACTATCGAAGACGAAGACGATATGTACAGTAGTGAAGATGACGAACAAGAAGATAGCACTGATTACTGCAAAGGTGGTTACCACCCAGTTAAAATAGGAGATCTTTTCTTAAATCGTTATCATGTGACAAGAAAACTTGGATGGGGACACTTCTCTACTGTTTGGCTGTGCTGGGACCTACAGGTAATGAGCAGTAGTCAGGTATCATTTTCTCTATAGACTAAAGTAATTGCATAAAATGGTAAATTATGAAATTCTAATTATTTTATTCTCTTTCAAACAGGACAAGCGATTTGTAGCACTTAAGGTCGTAAAATCAGCGTCACACTTCACAGAAACAGCGCTGGACGAGATAAAACTGTTGAAGGATGTACGTGACACAGATCCCAATGATCCAAAGCGCAACAAAACCGTCCAGTTGCTTAATGATTTCAAAATCAGTGGTATCAATGGTTTACATGTTTGTATGGTGTTTGAGGTGCTTGGACATAATCTTCTTAAACTGATTATTAAGTCCAATTATAGAGGAATTCCAAGGAACAATGTTAGACGTATAATTAGACAAGTTCTCGAAGGATTAGACTATTTACACAATAAATGTAAGTTACTTCAGATGTTTTCTTTTTTTATCTAGTTCTCAAATTTTACTGAGTTTAGTTAAAATGTTTATTACATATTTGTTACTTTCTAAAACTTAATTTCCTTTACTTTTTACTTACATTGCTAGTATATATTCTTCATTCAAAATATTATTTATTCAGTAGAAGCGAAAAACGTGTATATTTAAAGGTTATGTTAAGTTCATTGAATTTCTTTTTAAATCTTGTAATATTTATCGGTAGTACGATTCGTAAAACTTTATTTGATTTACTAAATTTAAAAATTCTAAATGTATTAAATCGAATTCTAGGCCAAATCATTCATACAGACATAAAACCGGAGAACGTGTTGGTCTGCGTGGATGAGACGTACATTCGCAAGCTCGCCTCGGAGGCGACAGAGCTTCACTCGCTTGGGCTGAAATTGCCCGCTTCGCTTGTCTCCACGGCGCCGAAGGAGTTTCAGGAACCGGTGCCCACTGCAAAAATGTCGAAGAATAAGAAGAAGCGGCTCAAAAAGAAGGCCAAGCGCCAGAATGAGCTGCTGAAGCGACAGATGGAGCAGATAGAGGAGATGGAGGAGCAGAACAAGCCGCTTATTCACCTGACTGAGACCACGACTGGATTACCCGGTAAGCACAGAGAAATTTCTTATGTTGTTGAGGTGACAAAAAAAAAATTAACAAAGTTAGGAAAAATTATAACAATTTTCATATTATGGCTTTCACGCCTTTTAATTATATATTTATAAGGTAGTTACTTCAAATATTCAAAATGATGTTTTCAATTTATTTTTTGAATTATAATCTTTCTTTATTTTATTCAATTCTCACACATAAGGTTATTTAATATTGCATTTTTAAAATTTTAGAATTATAGCTTTACTACTCAGTACTGAGATAGGTAGGATTGTTACTGCCCTTTTCTCATTTTCGGACAAATTGTTTAAAATATTTTTTTTTTTATGTAATTTCTTTATGTAAATGTTCATATCACTACTTAATGAAAATTCTTTCTCAATCTCTAGCTCACAAAACGAATGGCGAGACAGCTACCACGCCGGGCTCCGCGAGCAATGCCGACGGGGCGAGTGTCGAGCAGGAGTTGAACTCGGAGAGCATTGAGGACAACACGGAGAGCAACAAGGAGTCACCGGACGACATGTCCGAGCCATCCTCGGCGCCACTCATGCACGTTAACGGCATCGACGCCAGTCCAACCGACATCGTCGTCGCCGAGGTTACCGCTGCCGATGTCGACGACGACGACTCTGGAAATAACGGCGAGGTCAAAATGTCGACGACGTCGACGGAGGAGGCCGTCGAGGTCGAGGAGGAAGAAGAGGTAAGGTCGACGACGCCACCAGCACCCCCGCCGCCACAGATTAGCAACACGATGTCGAGTCCGGAGAACAACGGCGAGCAGAGCCCCGAGCAAATGATGTCCAAGAGCATCGCCATGTGTGATATTGAGAAGGGCGCCGGCGAGGGGCCCAATCTGTTGACCGACGGTGACGACGGCGAAGATGGTAAATATTATTTTATTTTGAAAATATTGGTGTGTTTCTTCCAAACTGGAAGGTTTTACTTTTTTCAAAATTGATTTTTGTTCGATTTAATTTTTTCCGCGTGATTTCTGAATACCTTAACTTTTAGCCATAACTTTAGATATTACTTTTTTAGCAAACCAAAAAATTTACATTCTGATTGTTTAAACTTTTTTTGCATTGTTTCATTAATGCTTAGTTAAGAAATTTTAAATGATATGATTTTTATACAATAACCATTATTTACATATTTAAAAAAGTAATAATGAAAATTCTTTGTTCAATTCGCTAGGCGACCAGCAGCCGCGCGACCGTAAGCTCCTGAAGCGAGCCTCGGTGGCACCTCTTGATCCAGCACTCGTCGATTGCGAGGTCGAGGTGAAGATAGCCGACTTGGGAAACGCCTGCTGGGTCCACAAGAAGTTCACCGAGGACATACAGACGCGGCAGTATCGGTCACTCGAGGTTCTCCTCGGCGCCGGCTACAACACATCCGCAGACATCTGGTCGACGGCCTGCATGGCCTTCGAGCTCGCCACCGGCGATTACCTTTTCGATCCCCACAGCGGCGAGGATTACTGCAGGTGATTAGTCTTTTTTTTTCTTTTTTACGGTTGTGCGGTAATAAATTATGGATTATGGTATCTTTGGAATCTGAAAGGATATGTTGGAACTTGAATGAATAAAAGTTCTGACTCATTTTTAGATGGCGAACATTCATTGTTTTTTTCAATATTTTAATTGTTTAATTTTTTCGGTATCATAAATTTAGTTTCGAATAGTAAAACAATTAATAGGAATGTTATAATACATTAGGGCTACTTTGTATACCATTTTTTTTATCTGTAAATCGTTAAAAACGTGGCATGTCACGAGTTAATTATACGCCAACGTCGGTTCATTTCCTCTCGTGAGCTTAATTTAGGCTAACTTTTGATAAAAAGGGGTGATATGTCATGAAATATTTTTGAATAAGTTTTACGAGAACGCTGTTTCAACCATTCAAAATGACCAACAATATCACTTCATTTTTTTGTATTACTTCACAAAATTGTTATAAATGTTTATGCTTCATTTATTTATAATTACTTTATCTAGTGAATGTTAATGTTCTTTTCATATCACACATTGAACTTTTTATACATATAAAACCGTCACTATATTAGCATTTTCTTCGGCTTTAATGTTATATATTAAGTAACCCATTTTATCATAAAATTGTTACTATGCCTTTGCACTAACGCCTTTACACTAACGCATTACGCCTTTACTTAAACTAAAATCGTATAATACCACAAAATTAAAAGAATTTAACATAAAACCAAACATATTACTAATATTTTTAATATAATTATCGTATGAGAAAAATAGTTTAAAAGAAAAATATTATAAATTTTAATCATTATTAAAGAAAAAAATTATTTTAATTAAATTAAAAAATTATCACGGTTTTACGTAAAGCAACCACATATCTGTAAACTCAAAAATTTCGACCTTTCTCACGAAATTTCCTCTGAAGTATACACACATTTTGATCTATAGCATCCTGATTACTGCCCCAAACAATCTGACGATTTTGCAAAACTTTTGTAATATTTAAGTACTACAAAATCATGTTTCGCAAAAAAAAAATCTAACTGATTGTCGTTTTGCCGTTTACAGAGACGAGGACCACCTAGCGCACATAATCGAGCTGCTGGGCGAGATACCGCGGCGCATCGCGCTTTCGGGCCGTCACTCGCGCACCTTCTTCAACCGCAAGGGCGAGCTGAAGCACATAACGGACCTGAAGCCCTGGGGCCTCTATGACGTCCTGATCGAGAAGTACTACTGGTCGCCGGGCGAGGCGCGCGAGTTCGCTGACTTTCTCACGCCGATGCTCGAGTTCGATCCGAACAGCCGGGCGACGGCCGCCGATTGCCTCAAGCACCCCTGGCTTCAGATCAAGTGAACATCATCATCATCCTACTAGAAACCCTCTATACTTTTTACCATCTACCCCCTTCTTACAACTCTGCATACCAACAATACTACTGCTACCGCGACCCGAGCCCCCTCTCTACGTGTGCGCATCTTCTCTATTCCATCCACACGCTCGTTCTCCTTCTATCTATCTATCTCCGTCTATCTGTCTGTCTCTCTCTTTTTTCCGTCTCTCTTCTCTGTCATCTTCGTGCATATATCGATGCGTGTCTTGCGGTTTCGTGCTTTTTTTACGATGAAACGACGACGCATATATATATACACACACATACTTATACCCACGCTCAAGGATGTGTATGCTGCTTTACGGCGAGTCAAAAGGACGGGGGGAAATTGTGTGTGCGTGTGTGTGTACGTGCGAGGGGGAGAACAATTTGTTGATTGTTGTATACTGTCGTTTGAACGAGGATAACGAGGACGTAGAACGGAAGGACTATGTGTCTGTGCGTGTGCGTGGCTGAATGCAGAGGGGAAATTGGAATTCGAAGCAGCAGCAGCAACCGTCATGAGAGACGGAGACGCGCGTGTACCTTTTTGTTTTTTTTCCTCCCGCGCGCGGCGATTCAATTATTCAGCGCGAGTGGACTGTTTTTTTTTATTGCGTATTTTTATTGTGTATTACTTAATAATACAGAAGAAAAGTAAATGCATGCAATAGGCTTTGGACATTTATTTCACACCCATCCTTCGTAATTACGTTCCGGTGATGGATCATTTGTTGCTTTCGAACGAGACTAATTGGATAATATACTTTTTTTTTCTTTTTTTTCATTTTTATATTGAATTGTAAATTATGAAATTTTAATTACCAGCATCTCTTTGTATTCTTAAGTAAAGCTTAATAAAAATATGCAATAAAAATTTTACACTGCAGAAAGTATTCTGTATGTTTTGCAATTTCAATTTCCACTTCATTTCAATGACTCATTGTGGTGTATCGTTTGCTGGGCTTTCCTCTTGAATAATTTTTTTTATCGTTCACACGTTAAAATAATGCATGAAACCGAAGTTTATTGTTACTTATAAAGGAAATAAAAGAATAATGTGTAATAATGAAAGTCAATTGCTGATGCACGAAATTCATCATTTTTCATGCGAAAATCCAAGATCGTCAAAGATGTATTTCTCGTCAAGCATATAGAAAAAAAAATTCTGTACATGTCACGCGAAATTGTTGAGAGAAAAGCGAGAAGAAAACATGCGTGTGTGTGTGCGTTTGTACGTGCAAGCGAGTGATTTGATGATAAAAAGAAAACTAAAAAGCTTCCAGAAGTTGTGAGAGAGCTGTGACATCCCTGCCGTACTGATTACAAGGGATTGTATCACACACATACACATATACCGAGTATACTCCGATGCATTGAACAAAAAGTCAGTAAAATGAAAAAAAAAGACAAACATAGCCCTCGAGGGTACGCGAAGGTTTACGTGTTCTTTTTTATATTTATACAAATGGTTTTACAATTTTCAAAAAGCAAGGCACGAATTCGGGCAATTTTGTGTTTCCTTTGGAAATTGTAAAATGTCACGAAGACGTTGATTTTCGGCTATCGAGTGACGAATCGAGACACGGAAACTACATAAATGGAGACTAGCGCGCAGTACGGACATCTTCGCGTTCCCTCTTTAAGCGAGGCTCAAATTAGCAAGAGAAAACTAATGGAACATTTTTTATTTCGAGAGCGACGAATAAATTTTTTCAATGATTTATACATAACTACATTTATAATATTATAACGCATAGCTTTCAGGAAGCATGATGAAGTAATAGTAGAGTTAAAAAAAATTAGAAAAAATTATACAAAAGAGAAATAATACCCCTCTTTCGCGTAACGACAAGTTATATATAAATATATACATAGAGCATTTACGAAGTTACATCGTTTTCTCAATTATGAGAGTCGGAAGCGAAAGAATAGAGAAAGCGCAGAGAAGGAGATAAACAAAAAGAGGCTAGGAATCGGGACGGAGAGGAAAGTAAAAAGAGTGTAAGTAAGAAAGAAGGAATGATCTTCGCTCTACCTCGCGTTGTCTGTGAAAAAAAAATAGATGGAGAGAGATTTGTGCTCCAGCCGAAAATGAAAAATACTCATTGCGATAAAAGAATAATAATAAAAGAAAGACGTAAAGGGCGGATAGGGAGATGATGAAAGTGAGAAAAAAAAGTAAGTGAATAAATAATCGAAAGTTCGAGTGTGCGAGAGGAGAGGCAAGTAAAGCTGCTGCTGTCAAACAGTGTTCGTAGAACGTTGTCTTTTTTCATAAATATATATAAAATGAATGAGGAGGAAAACTGAATTAACGCATTAATTTAAGTATAGGCTTTTCGCGAGCGAAAGTTGATCATCATATACGCAGATTATAAATAACAATATTATTATTATTATTTGGTGTTTTCGTTGACACTGAAGATCGTCTATCCAGAAAAGACGATGTTTGATGAAAGATAAAATGAAATTAACTGATAAACGAATGGCGATGATGAAGAAGAACTAGGAGACTGTCTCTCTCGCTTCTTCCAATTATATATAAAAATGAAATGATAATAGTAATAATAATTAATAAACTTAGCGTTTAAGCAGCCTCACGAAGCGATTTCACGTTGTCATATACATATATATATATATATTTGTAGGGAATATTCGTAGACAAGAGCGGACGGAAGCTTAGTTTAGTACATACGTATCGAAAGAATATTGAAGAATAAAAAAAAGTAAAAGAATACAAAGACGATAATATGACAGAGAAAAAAAAACAAAAAAAAAAAACAGACAAATAGCTATCCTGCCAACCGGAAATATCTCTTTATGTGAAACGGTTTTTTTTACTCGGTGATAAAAATACGAAGCAGAGAAAATTCAGTCGACGATCGAAAAGTGTTGTTCGGGTGACAAATTTGTATCTTCTTCTTGGCGCAGTGATGTTACGAGGGTATCCATGAAATTTTAATTTTGCGCTATCCAGCGCAAAATGAGTACAAATAATTATGATTTGTTAGTTGAATGAATTTATTTATTTATTGGATTGTATATGATAATTATTTTTTAACGTTGTTTTGTTATGAAAAGTACGAGGAAAGGTACAAATTCGCGTCACTCGAAGCCTACGAAAACTTCAATAATCGCAAAAGAGTCGTCTGAAATGTGATTTAAACATGCGTTATATTTCTTTTCTTTTGTAATTTGCGGTGCTCTGTAATTACATCCTGTGTTACATTTTGAGATAGATAAAAAGAAAATTAATTATTGCACTGGCACATTTGGAAGATGGTAATTATGGTTCTGGTAGATAAGTTTCTTCGAATTTATGTAAAAAAAATTATGCGAGTTCAGGGAAAGTATAGAGGAGGCGTGATCGAGAGTAAAATGTCATACTCGTACTATTTTCTTAATTATACAGCGGAGCAAGGAAAAAATCATTAGTCTAAAGATTACTTATGTGTAAGATACGAGTAAATTTCTGTTAAAGTGTCCCAAGGATGTGACGTTATTTATAGTGTAATAATGAGAAAAAAACGAAGCAGAATAAAGACCAGAAAACAAAGTGAACTTTTTCAGCAGAGTTTAAAACTGATCCTCGTTAAATAAAAAATAAAGAAAGGAAAAGAAAATAAAACGTAGACGACGAGATAAGATCGTGAAAGACAAAACGCTGAAGAAAAAAAAACGGTCGAACGCTATATTAGATATTAGGACTTAGGTAGACAAACAAAGAATTGCTAACTAACTATTGGATATTCGTATTTAGCGAAAATTATGTTTGTATAGTTTGATGTCCGAATCTCTCTCTACTTATCTCTGTCCCTCCGACGGATAAAACGAAAAGACGAAAAAAAAAGAAACGCTGATGATAGCGAAGCCAATCTCTCGTGAAGAGTAGTTACACACCCGCGACAGATTATAATTTCGCTTCTCTCGAACGGTCGAACCTCCGCACTCCTCGAATCTTCAAAAGACCTCCCTAGGTGCGCGAAGCGAAAAAGTACTTCACTTATGAGGAAAATAAACAAAAAGAAAAACAAAAATGCCTCTGTAACGCATATACATACATGTAGACTAATGAGTTCCCCGTCACGACAAGGCATTGACAAGACTTTTGTAATAACGAAACTCTCGCATTTTTGTAAAAAAAAAAAAATGAGAAAGGAGGCATAAAGAAAATATTGTTGTGTAAGCGTATTATAGCCACAGCAGTTGTAAACCGTAGGTTTTTAGAGAAGCCGATCGTGATATTTGCGTAAAAAAAAAATAAAAAAATAAGAAAAGCTAAACCTATATTAACAGCTGATGATGATCCGCCAGTTTTATTATTAGTATTTTTATAGAGGAAGTATAAATGTAATAGTTAATTGTCATCTCAATCCTACAATAAACGATATATATTTATTATTAATTTGTAAATAATCGATCACGTGTAATCGTAATCCATTTATTATTTAGTGAGATTCAATAATTAATTGTAAGTAATAGCAATAAAGAATGGAAAAGAAGCTCTCATTGTTTGTAAGATGCAATAACACGCAGACGATACACACACCACACGTAGATATGCGTATACACTTGTGGCATTCATAACTGAAGTACTTCGGCCAAATCAGCGACAATCGAAAGATTATAAATCCGTTGTGAGCTAAATTCTCCCGATCATTGGATTATTATTATTATTATTATTCTATGTACCCCAAATTTTTTTATACTAAACTAAAATGAAATCATGTACCACTTGCTTTTTTATCACTATCCCTCGTTTGCCGCAAAAATTTGTATCTGTCGCCAAACTACCGCGTCAAGAATTTCTTCCTATACCGCGAGAGACTTTATCTCGTCATGTGTCTAAAGAAAGACGAAAGAAACAAATTCCACGACCGGCGAAAGAACCGAAAACTAACTGACATTCATAATGATTGTTGTACATTGAATAAAGGTGACAACACAATGTGCTGTGCTGTTGTTGTGTATAGCTTTACCTTCTGTCAAACATATATGTATGTATGTACGCACGTACAGAAATGCTCTCTATAGAGTTTGATCGTGATTTTCGCGTTAATTTATAGCGTACACATACGCGCCGGCAATTGAACATGCGAGTGCGACGTAACGAGGGGGTTTAATGCAACATATATTGCGCCCAAAAGGAGGGGTTCGAGAGGATCGATGCAACTCGAAATAGATTCTATTTCGACTCTATGCGCGATGATGATGGATTTTGTAGTTCCTTTTTAAATGATATTATTAAATTTTTGTATCTTTTGGGGCAAGGTTTTAGTTGTTATGATATGAATGAAGTGAATGATCACTTTGGCACAGCAAAGATGTATTAATGAGCTTTTAAAGATTATTTTTTTTTATAAATTTATACGAAATTATTATAATCGTACGTTTAATAGTATCTTCTGTTTTTGCTGATAGAAATTTATTTTAATTTAAAAGAATTTTTTAAATATTTTAACAACAATTTATGTTATGAATTTAAAGAATGAGACGTCAGAATCTTCACAAAGGTACATAATTTATTGTTATTCTTGTAATTATGTTATTTTGCTTCTAACTGTTGTCGTCTACAGGCTTAAAATTATTTTTTATACAAATTAATAAAAGTTTCATACATCATAGACATGCTACTTCGCCCTGAAAGATATAAAAAAACATTAGTTTTTATACATCAAAGCTTTTTAATTATAAAATATTTTTAATTTTCTTACTTTTTTATCACCTATTTGTAGTTAATAAATTGAAAAGTTTTGATTCTTAATTGGATTTCAATTTGAAAAAAAAAAAAACACTTTATAACGGAAAACTCGCTATTACCACCTACTTAAAACACTCATACACACACACACATATACACCGCAGCGTTATCTTTCGTCGAAAAGGCACGAACGTGAGTCCCGTCGCCCTGTCCCTCCGCACTTATACTTCCTCTCTTCCTCTCTCTCTCTCTCTTTTTTTTCTTTCTCTCTATCTCTATCTCGATAACTGTATAACACGGCCCGTATGACTTTCTTCTGATTCTAGGGACAGTGAGCGGGCGACGGCGACGGCGGCGAAAAGAGACGCGCGAGACGCGGCGGGCGAGGCGTCACCTACGCTCGTTGACGTGCCCATGAATTGAGGCATTTCTATCGCACACAGATTGTACGAAACCACACATACACACATACACACACGCAAACACACAAACAAACACACATACACAATCGTGGCCTTGCTGACATTTGTACGCGCGGAAAAAAAAAATCACGGGATGACGATTGTAATTGACGGGGCGTCAGGTGGGCGTCCGTGGCTCTTCAAGTTTGAGATTTAAAGGTTTGGTTTTTTTTGGGGGGTGGAGGAAGGAGGAGGAGAGATTGGTTTTGCCGAGGACTGCAGCGTTGTATTTTGTGTTCGTATTTACGTAACGCGCGCGTTCTTTTTACAGAGAGATTTATTTTGATAGTTTAGTTGAAAGTAATTCTCGCGTGAACGAACGAAACCGGTGATGAAAGAAAAAAAAACATTGCGTCACACAGACAGTGAAAACGGTATTATTATTAATTTTTTTTTTTTATAATTTTCTTTTTTTACTTATTTATCTGTTTAAAAAACGGAGAATTAACGATAAATCGATATACTGATAATGACAAATTAAGCTTTGCAACCTAAGAACACCAAGAAAGCACAAATTTTTCCAACCAGTGAGAGAAAAAAATAAACAAAGAACAGACGAGAAATTCGGATGTCCACCTTCGTAAAAAGTAAAGAAACCATGTACGTATTTATATACTTTGCATGCTTATTATATAGCGAAACACCCGACTTTTCGTATACCTTTCGACGTTGTCGATTAAATGAAGCAAACTATAGAGACAAACATACATAACGATTGTGAGATATTATGTGAAGAACGCGAGGGAATGTTTATGACCGAGCGAGGAGAACAATTTTTTAGACGACAAATTTCTATCGAGACTACTATATTGCAGAGCAAGCGAGAGAAAACAAAAAAAAAAGAACTATTGTAATAATCGATAAATAATCAAACGGAGAGAATCTCTGGAGATATATTTGTGACGGAGATGCGAGACAAGAACAAACTGATGATGTAGTGAAAGAAATAATAATGAAATGGAAAGAAAGGAGGAAAATGAAGAAATAAACGATGGACACAGTGGACAGGAGGAGTGCAAGTTTGTACATGATCAACTTAGTGTGCGGATGATGAGTTTTGCGATGTTAATTTATATACATATATATTATATATACATAACTGTAGATCGTTTCTGTTTTTTCGTTCCTCTTGTTTTTGGCCTTCCACTTAAGAAACAAAGAGATAACAAGAAAAAAAAAAACAAAGGAAAATGATATATCCGTGCGAATATGCGAGAGAAAAGTGATGTCGATGAAAATATGCGATTGAGGATGACATGATTAAAGGTTCGTCGTAAATTTAAAGTGGCTTATTTCGTTTTTTTTCTTCATTACCTCAATTACTCCCGTCCTATAAATCATTGTTTCATTTTCACATACAAAGTGTTAACGTAATATTAAATAAACAACATTTATTTTCATTTTTTACAGTTTTAAAGGATCGTTAAAAATTAATGAACGTTATTTTAGTTTCTTTTCTGTTCACAGTTTATACAGATATTTATTATTTAACAATGAACAAATGATATTTTCTTTTAAGTTGACATTTTTGTTCAAAAACAACAATTTCTTGTTTCATATCTTAAAATATTTCGAGTTGTTTTTATCGAAATAAATATTCTCTTATCATAATGTAATAATTATAGTTAAATAAAATTAAAGTAAAATTAAAACTTGTATTTTTTGCAATTTATGTACTATTTGCTTCCTGTATAAATACGTAAAGTAGCACGCATTCTAAGTTTTACTTGTGCAAATGCATTAAAAAGTTTGCCCTGTTGAAAGATTTGTATGCTAAGTTTTATGGTTTCTACTTTTTAAGTATTGTAGGACTTCCTTTAGATATATGCAAAAATGTTTTTACAAAACTTATATTCAATTTATCCATAAAAATATTTCTATAAGGGATAGTTTAAGAGAGCGTAAAA
>UXGD01003564.1:0-19977 GCA_900474315.1 Torymus auratus | reverse complement strand
TGAAAAAATAATTATATCTGAATGATTATACTAAATTCTATTTTTTTACACTTTAACCCAGGCTTGCCCCCTTAAGACAAGACTGAAAATATCCATAACTTGAGTTTTCATATTTCCACTCTCCAAAACATATCCTAAAATTTGAGGAAAATTCTTGACCCGCGGTAGTACACTTTCTCAGTTAGTACACGTATAATTAACCGATAATTGGGTGTGAAAATTATTTTTGTTCTTGTTTTACTACAACTACACTCAATAACATTATTCCCTCCATATTCAACCATCCAGTTGCGGTTAAGGCAAACTAAACATTTTTTCCCTATAGAATTCTTAACGAACATCCTTTTATATTAGTAATTAGTATATTAACATTACATTTCTCCTAATTACAGTTCAAAATACTATACTATAATATATATAACTATATTGTTAAAAGTAAACTGTATAGTATAAGCAGTAACAAAAACATCTCTTCGCTACCTCCTTCTGAAAGCTGCTGCGATTCAGAGTCACTGGCATAATCTTGTTTTCACATTTACATCCGCTTTCCACGTATGCCCATATACACTCGGTAGCTTATGCCTCCTCCCTATTTTGAAACACACATACTCTTATATATCTGCGGCGCGCGTATTTAATCCCTGCGCGCGTGCTGCGACGCGTTACAAATGGGCGCGCGGAAGCCTCGCTCTGATTTTTCACCATGGAAGCGGCACGTGAAATAAATGAAAAGCAAGAGAAAGAAAGGCGAAGGAATGAGTCGGGATAATCCGCGGTGAAAAACCGACGGTCGACTGAACTCGCGCGCGGTATGACGACGTCTGCTATCGGTCGACGCCACGCAGTCCATATTTCGCTTAAATATACTTTCATATAGCTCTTCCACTGCGCACCACTCATTTTTCATTCACCCGTACGTCTTCTGGCACAAGGGCGGCTATGAGAAAGAGAGAGAGAGAGAACAAGGGGAGGAAGAGAGAGGAAATCGGTTACGGATAGACGTATTCCGAAATATTACCCGATATATTGGAAAATGTACTTTGGCTTAACTCGATATCAGCCCCATGGATAAGAGAGGAGACCGAAACGCGTACGGGGAGTTTTCGCATTTATTGCCACTGCCACGGTCGAGGGACGCAATTGATGTATATTACAGGATGCCTGGAGCCTTATATCGATTTATTACGCTCACTTCGTTTTTGTGATACCTGCAGCGTTAAAAGCATAAGTTGGAGTGAATATTTTTTACGCCGCGACGAGAGAGGGACTCTTTATCTATCCACAAACATATTACGTACACGATAGAACATTCTTTGCTTTGTCCAGTTAGATGAACGAATAGTAGCAATATGTTTCAAATGGAAAACACAAAGTATGCAATAATGCTCAATAAAGTTTAAAAGCGTGCATTTGACATGGAATTTCTACTAAAAACACATCCGATTTCAAATGCGCCTGTAAAGAAAGAAATTTTTCATTATTTCTTCTTTCATTATATATTTTCAACGTATGAATTTTTACCAGGAATCGCATAATTGTCATATTATTTAGAGTATAAACTGCATTTAAATTGGTATGGTTGAATGCAAAAACCAACGCAAACATTCAGTTTTTAATCCGTCCGAATAAACCACGAAAAGCTCGTAAAACCAACGAAATGATTCCGGCTAAAATCCGCTCCGAGTGCCGCGCATACGTAAAAACTCATACGCTCAAAGCCGCGGCCGGACGAAAGCTGCGGATGCGGATTCATAAATTACGAAAAATGCCCGAGTAAGTACACGCGCGTGCCGGACAATCGTGTTATGAAAAGCGCGCAAAAAACTTTTTCACTGCTCGCGCTGAAAAAATGCGGGGGGATACGTATCTACGTATAATTCCGCTCGCGATTTGGATTTATCGCCGGGCAATCCGTTTTTCGAGCCCTTAACTGCCTCGCCACTTTTATGCGCGCGCCATTCAACCATCGCGTTAATTAGAGCGCTGGCATTCAGTTTTAAAACTCGCCCGCGCTCACCCTCTTCGAATGATACCATTTCGCTGGCACTCGGGGGGTAATAAATGTTCTGTGAATTGTAAGCGCGACTGCGCGCTTTGCGTGTATTTGTGATTTTTCAAATATTATGGGCTTTGACAAATATTTTTTTCCGGATATTATATGAATGGTTTTAACATTTTTATGTAGCTACTCATCGTATCGAACACTCGGAACACTGGTTCAGGAATATTTTATTGTTTTTAAATCCATCTGAAGTAGAAGAATTTTCATTGTTGATCAACTATCTATCATCTTTCAATTACCTACATTTTTTAAAGATTGAATTCCTATATATAGTCTGTTATTCGTTATTATAAGTATATCAATAATATAAAAGTAACTTCCTGGAATAAGATTTATTCCCATTTAATTTTTACAATATAATTATTTAAAAATATTTCGGCCAGGAAAAAGAACAGTTTCAACATTTCTGGCTAATATACGTAAAACATTTTGCTCTTCGTCAAGCTTTATATTGATGTTCCCTTTGTATCGTTATAAATTCTTTTCAATTCTCTATATATTTCGTTATTCGTTATAACATTCATTAAATAACAGTAATAGCAAAGTGTAACTTCCTCGAATTTTAATTTTTAAAATAATTATTTCAAAATATTTCGGCCAGGAAAAAGAACAGTTTCGACATTTTTGACACCGAGTCCAAGAAATGAAATGCCGGAAAATCTCTGGAGGTAACAGCCCATATATCGTAATTTCGACATTGCATTTATAGGTAAACCCAAAAAGTTTCATGGTAAATACGCGTAAGATATTGAATATACTCCTATGCGAAACTCTGTTCCTGGATCAACACTTTTGGCAATAAAAGTTGGGAACGGTGTTGCTGCGATGCAATTTATTGATCATCAGGGATATCGTCAAAGCTAAGAACTCATAGATGAAACACTTGCGAAAGTATACCCGTGCCGATATTAATCAACTCCAACCATTCCGCCTCTTCAAGCGAAATATCTGAACCCCGATTAATAACCTGGTCAAAGATTTTACCTAAAGAAACTGATGCAGCATACAGGGCTGCTAGTAGTATTTTTAATACCAAAGTCATACTATTTTATTAATCAAGTACGGAGATAATCCAAAACAGAATGCTAGTCTTCACATTGTTTATATTACAACAAAGAAAATTACTATGTACATGATTGTAGAGGATCTTTGTCTTCATTTGATAATAAGTTTGGTTAAAAATAGAGGGGTGCTTTGGGGGGAGGTATTTTATCAGAATGGTAACATGTTAGATGAGTATTTTTTCGGAAAATATACTATCGCTTAAATTATTTTTCGAATCCGATACTGGTAATTCCGAAACAGGAGTTATTCAGAACAAGCAAGAAATTACGTTGGAAAAGAAAATATCAGAAAAATGATTTGCGTCCATAAAAATTGAAAATTATAAATATACTTTTTACTAAAAAAATAAAATTCCGAAAAATCTGAAACTCATTCTTATACGATTTTCAGCTCATTTGTAGACATTTTAGTTTTTCTATATCACTGCATTTTCGACAACTTAATCGTTAGGTAAAAATGATATTCGAAAAATTGACATAACATACCATATAAAAATAATTTAATGAAAATATTATGGCCATTTTACCAAATTTTTTCGAATCTTTATATGTTATACATTTTTAAACATTTGGAAAATTTACCCTTTTATCATAAGATATTCTAATTTGTTTTTCTAACTTTCTGAAAAAATACCCATATAATACGTCAAGCTTATTATTGCTTCATATAAGTAGATGCAAAAGGCCTCACCATAAACTATTTCACTATTTCGCAATGATAATGGCTCCATATCAAACACTTATTCAATTTTTACATTCGATTCGCTCACTGGTGGTTACCAGTAAAACTGTTACGATTTCTCAATGAATTTTAGAGTAGTCACCGTACCTTTAATATCCAATCGTATAGTCTTACCCGTGCCCTTGTTCGGTGTTGCGTATATTATATAAATATCTATGTAGGCGCTATTAGACAGATAAATGTCGATTAATCATTTCACATTTTTGTTTTATTGATTGAACGAAGCTTTATTCTGGAAGCTTACTTGAACTCAGTACAACATAAACATTCTAAAATCTGGCTATTCATTTGAAGTTTCCTGAAACCTCCATAAAGTATATAAGAAACCGTTCGAATCTTCATATACGATGTAATTGTTAAGTTATTGATCTCATCTATATCTACTAATCAATTCTTCGAACTTTTCATTCTGCCAAGACCAACATTAAAATATAGACCTTTAAATTTCGAACTTTAATTTCCGCGGGAAAACTCGATAAATTACCGGTCTTTCGGAAGAATCCACGTAACTCACACCCGTCTCGATCGTTCTCTTTGTCGGGAAGCCCTCTTCTTTCTCTTTCTCTCTGCGCTCTTCGTTTTTCACTTCTTCCACTTATATAACTTTCATAATTTTTTCCTCCATTCTTTTAGCGCTCAAAAAGATAGCAGAAGTCTCGCAGCAGCAGCAGCAACGACGGCGGCGGGTGCTCTTGCAACACAGCGAAGATAGAAATTGATGACTCTCATAACTCCCGAGATAGCGCGATATCTTCCGTTCTCTTTCCACCCCGATCTTGCGCAAGTGCACGCTTTTCTTTCTTTCCCGTCGCCTCGTGCGCCTTTTCCTCGTCCTAGCTCAACTTCTGGCTTAGCTTCCGGGATAAAATATCGCGAAATTTGCATGTCCCTATATATCCTTTTGGCCCCCGTACTAGTGCGTTTTGGATTTGTTACGGAGAGAATATAGGAGGGGACATGGGGGTAACGTGAGTGAAGCGTGCGTTACAGCTGCGTAAGTTTTCGTGTGCGTTTTTCGCGCGTACCAGTGCGCCAGTGTGAGAGGAACTTGATGCGAAGACCTTCTCTCCATCGATCTGTCTAAAGGGCCATCATTTACACTCTCAGATTTGAGCCGCGTTGCAGCACAGCCTGCGCTGATAATGCCGTAATTTATTGTTTTCTAGAGCGAGGTAGAATGAAATAATTTATCTGTTTGAATCGTTGAATAAATGTATATTGTTCCCTAAAGAATGTGCTTTTAATGCTTTCATCAAATATTAGCATTAGTTTCAAATGCGATATGTGACAAGATAGATACATTTTTTACAGTTTAAACTTGGATAAATAGTTTAAATAGTTGTAATGAGTTGCTATTATGATGGATGCGTGCCTGGAAGAGATTTCATTTGTAAATCATAATGTACAGTTGACATTGAAATAGGTACTTGAGGACGAAAAAATATTTTAGTTAATTTAAAAGTACATCGACTTTTTGTATGACAATAAATAAATACAGTTTTTTTAATGCTTTCAAGTATTACAAAATAAAATATTATTATGTGAATAAAGCTATAATAAAGAAGCACATTATTAAATTTTATATGATTTCATTATAATTGGTAAAGTCATAAAAAATAAAATCGAATATATGAATATAAAATTTGATTCTACTTTAAATGAATAGCACTTACATTGAATATTGATCGTAACGAAATCGAAATAGAATTATTTGCATGCATTCCCTCGTGTAGCTAAATTTTGAATGTAGACTAAAAACAGGAATAACTACAGATAGGAGGACGTACAAAATTTTAAATATAGCCTTTACTGTAGAGATTTCCTCACTGTTATTTTTAACATAAGTTTAACATGACTAGCAAAATGTTGAATCCATAAGAATCTATTATTCATTTGTTCAATATTAAGAGAATATCGGAGCTAATATGGATTGATTAGTTATAACGGTTAATAAATTGTTACTTTCTATAATAACATATTAAGTATTCATCCAGTATATTTTCATCATTCCTATATCATAATACTTATATTAGTATACGTTATATGCGTTATTACAACAAATTGAACTCACCGCTTATTTCTCTTTACGGCTTCCTTAAAAAAAGAAAAAAAAATATTAATTAAACCAACAATTTCTTTACATAAATCTCAACCCATTGTAATTCACAATTTTTCACATTATACGATTAAAATTACGCCATTAGCCCGGGAGCATTAAAAATGCGCGTACGGCGCCAAAAATTACGCGGACATATCCTTCATAAAGCGAACGCTCGCAATATGAGCGTCAATCTCGCGGTCTCGGGCATAAAAATCCCGCGGGCAATGCGTAATTTCCCCGAAAATATCCTCGTCGGCCAGCAAGATTTACAACCCCGTGTTGTTTTATTCTTTGCAAACAACGGCCGGCGCAGAGCGGTGCCTGCCCGGTCAGTTTGTGCTCGGGTGGTAAAAAAAAAAAAAAAAAAAAATCCAGCGCCGGAAAAAATCACCACCGCGCTGATACAGTTTCCCCCGGCTGACCGATTCATCACGATGGCGCGAGCGCGCGTCACCTGCGCGCATGCCGACAAATTTGCGTGCGAGCATCATTAAATTCGCCTATATCGGATGTTGGCGACGGCGGCATCGGCGGGAAAAAAAAGAGTCGCTGCACGCGTATATACGCCATCCAACGCGCTTTTCATACGGTGTTTATATGCGAGCGAAAACTGATCCTCGATAGTCGAATATTTAACGGTGGGGTGGCAGCGGCGCTACGCTGCTGTTGTATTGTTGTGTCTCTGCTGCATAGCGGTTTTAAAAGTTTAATGCTTGTTTTGGAAACTAAGTTCTCGTCGCGTGATGCTGATAATTGGAAGTTTCGTTATAGAAAAGGTTATAAAGTAGCGTAAAATTCTTAGGTCAACTTTTGTGTGCATATTATAGTAAACGATAATATCCACTTAAGATTCTTAAGCAAATAATTAATAATAACCATTGGTAATAATATTACGAAACTTTTATAATTATGCATAAAAATATATAATTATCCAGTAGCGATTTTGACATGAAAAAAATGGTTTGTATACCAACTAATTGGTAAAAATGTTTCATCTGTTCAGCATTACTACATAAGATAAACTAATAAAATATATAGTTAGCACAACCAGGTTATTGGTTTCTGTAACTATTTTATTGGTTTATCTTACCAATACTGAACAGGTCGGCCATTTTTACCAATCAGTTGGTAACCGTTACGAATCAATTTTTTTGTATAATCAAATAGTCAAACTGTGTATTATAATTGCTTGAATTTGACTTTTACTTCTACTATCGAGATATCCACGTGCACACGCACGAGCTCGTGAACGTCGAGCAGAGACACGTGACGCGAATTGACGTCGAGGTCGACAACTACACCAGCCCTTCGTTAAAAAGACTCCTGGCGCAGACAATTTAAACATACTGCGGGCCTTGTACGCATTCGAATTTCAGGAATCCATCGCTCCATCAATTCTATACATTCGCCAAAAAAATATCAAAGTTCTAGAATGCAATATAGCATTTTATCTTTGCTTTAATAATACATTTCTAAAAATTATTCACTGTTACAAATGGTAAGACAGGCATCTTCAAAAATATTATTATTTTGTTATTTTATTTTACAAAATAAAATACAGAAATTTCGATCGTTTCTCATTAATATATTTTCCCATAACTATCCGTAATAAACATAAAAAAGTAAACTATAATCATCTATATTATAAAGTTTTGATATAATTCTTCCGTAATACATAATATTTCTAAAATAAAAGTAAGTAGCCAAAAATGTTGCATGAATATATTCGGTAAATATAATTTACCGCGCTTATACTTCACCACGTGAATTTGCGCTCATTCTATCTTAATTAGTTAATGTATGGATGAGGGGGCATTACATTCTTTTGGCGCGCGCACAACAGGCGTTCCATCACCTGGATTGTCTGCGTTTCCGCGCTTATGAATATGTATATTGGCCGCCCTCGATTTACATACAACGCAGATTCAGCGGAGGAAAAATAGCATCACAGCACTGGGTGACCCCAAGCTCCCCAGCTCTCGTGTCGCCAACCCCGATGTAACCTTTGCGCAACACGCGCGTGGCCAAAGATAAAAAGAAATATCATCTTTCGCTTCGTTTAACACTTGTCGTGGTCGTCGTGTCGTTGAGCTACTCATCGCAGCATCGCCACTCTCTTTTCCTCTTCTCGGGATTGACTTCATCGTTGCAATTTCCAACTTTGCAGCCGGTCTCTCTCTCTCTCACTCTGGCGTGCGCTATACATCATACTCTCGGGGTACCCGCGGCGGTGAAACGAACTTGCGAGAGGAAGAAGGAAACTCGGTTATTATCGCGGCCTCATCGTGAAAATCCAATATTTTCTCGTTACAACTTTTCAGCGTTCCGCTAATTGCTCTTCGGCTATCGTTCGTCGGTGGCCCCATCCCGTACCGCTCTTCTTATCTAGTTCACGCGCTACCCGATGGCTCTTCCTTAATTTCCTTCGCGCGAGTTAGCCCTGGCCGTCTATATCTGTAGGAGTGTGAGTGTCGGCGTATGTTTCACTCACTCTCTTTTTCTCGCCCCTTTTCCCTCTCTAGGGAATCAGCTGCTCTTCGATTGTTGCAGCTTGAAAAAGGAGATATCCGATCTCCGTTTTACTTTTTCCAGGCGCTTGCGTCATGTAATTCCTTGTTATCGAAAAGAAATTCAAAAGAAGAATATATATCTTTAATCGGGATGTAAACTGTTAGTACATCTTTTAACAATAATAACTGTTATACATCTTTTAACATCTGTTTTTACATCTTTTAACTATAGTGGAAAACCTATACGTTAGTTGAAAACTATTATAAAATTGAATGGTTTTTCAGTAAAAAAAAAGTAAGTTATTATATTTTATCTCGTGTACAAATTATAATATTGAATATTTTAAATTTCCTATCGTGTCCCGGGCAGATAGCGTTGACAAATAAGTAAAATTCTGTGATGCTGTCAAGCTCATCGCATCGGAAAATATTACAATTCTAACTTAGAAAGCAGACAATATAATATAACCGAACCACAAATGCCATAGTAACCCCGTTTTAAATATTGTAACTTCAAACAAACTTAATGATATCGCGATACTTCCCGGTGACATGCTATTCTTTTATATAATACAGTTTATCAGAGTTGATTTTGATGTTTATGGTTCAATTTACTATGTAGTTGAAATGAAAAGTAGTTACAATTTCATAAAAAAATGTATTTAAAACTACTTACTAACAAATACTTATTGATATTTTGGTTTATCTTGAACTTCGGATACTCTAAAATTATTCTTATTCAAACATCTTTGCAGTCCTGATATAAGTTTTAAACTATATTTCAATAACTTGATAACGGGTAAATTCTAAAAAAGAAAATCAATTCAAGTAAAGAACTTCTACATAACAACACAAAATAGAATCTCCGAACGGAGGAACATAATTAAGATAAGAAGATTGAAAATTCCCCATCGCCAGCGACTGTTCCATAACATCGCATCCTCTATAACACTATATACACACGGCAGCTCGCGTTTACCGCCTCGTGGAGAAATTAAAATAACAATTCAGCCTCTCCAATGCCAGCACTTCACGGCAATACGTTCGCGCAAACTGTTATTTCTCCCGCACCTCTGCCATTAGCACGGCGGCAACGACATCGCAAAAAAGGCGGAGATCGCGAAAAAGAAAAAGAAGCCGAAAGAGAAGAGCGTTCGCGACAATGCGATAGAGCGTAAAGGCACGATAAGCGTTTTGTCGCAGATCTACGGCACCCTATATATACATACACTGGGTATACCTATATATATAACGCGAGAGGATACACTGATAAGGACTTGCGCGTATACACATACACCTATACATACACATCAGCACACCTAGGCTTACGAAAGCTCCCTATATCTTTCACGCTTGATTTCGCGTCGATCGGTTCAGTTGCAGCGGCGTCTATGTATATATATATATGTATAGGCGTTTATAGCGCAGTAGTCCTCATTGTTTCCGCGTGCTGATATCGCAGAGGGTGAGGAACCGCGCCGAAATTAACTCGAGTGGATTGGAAGAGATAGCCGATAAGCTTTATGAGGGTCGTGTGCAGTCGCTGCTATGGATTGCTCGGTGAATGTAAGTTAAGCAATAACAATTAATGAGAGAAGTAATTGTTTTTATTATACACACCAAATTCATGATATATATATAATTACAGGCTTATTGCGAAACTTTGAAAAAACATTTAGAAATATCAAACTCTGAGAATAGAAAATTTTCATTGCTATAGAATTCTGTAAAAAAAAGTAATGTCGCCGATAAGGTTTACTCTATACTGGTTGCCAAAAAGTATAACTATTTAAGAACACACTAACATCATATATGATTTATAAATGTATAGCTGCATGAGCTTATCTCTGCAGCGAAGCATAATCCTTTACGTATTATATACAAAAGAAAACTTAGCTTATTTTTGTATACCCAATTGCATTCACGTCGTGGCCCGGTTTCATTTTCATTATTTATTTTGCAACTGCGAATTGGCGATCGAATTTCCCGTGCGCAAGGCACATCGATACCGTGAGAATTTCTCGGGCAAATGTGCCACGGAAAAACTGATCGACGAGCGCGCGTGCACTCGTTTGCGAAAATCACAAAAGTGAAAGGGACAGTGAGAGAAAAAGGACGGGTTGCTATGAGGTACAGTTTGTTGCGCAAATACTGACCGATGGTTGGGGGGCGAAAAAGGGACTCCGCAGCCTTAAATTATACATAGGTATTTTAATATATTTACGGCCGATCAGTTACCGAGATATGAATTAGAGATATAATACAATTATATATTATTGTATGTCACAAGATTGGATCGGACGAGTTCTTTGAAATAGCAAGTTGGATGAGACCTTTGACATATTGGGTGCATTTGCGAAAGAATATTACGGAGTGAATTTTAACTGAAGGAACTGTTTTCTGTTGACTTATTTATCTAGCGTACATGTTCTAGAATGAATCTTACGGAAATCGCAAATAATGGAGAATGAAGGTAAAAATCATTTAAACATAGATAATGTCGTACCTTTATAATTGAATATCCTCTAAAGCAATCAGATAAATTTAATGAAATGGCTGTACTAGATTATGTATGACACATCAATTGAATATGATTAATATACGAAATAGTTCCATAAGTAAGTAAAGATAATTTTGAAAGATATTAAAATAATTATAAGACATAGATTTTCAACAAACTTCAGCTATCTAGACGCGAATAAAATAGGAGAAAATCAAATTAGTATATAAAAAAAAAGTAAAATTAATGTTATTTCTACCGATTCCGTTGTAAATAGAATGAACCTGCCATTTTCGAATTCAATCAGTTCACTAAAAAGACATCAGTTATATTGGAAAAATAATTTTTTTTAAACTTGGCTACGATTCAATTTATTTTAAACTTCGATTTGTTGTAATAAATATTTTGATAGTAATAGCTAAATCCATGAAGAAATATTTTTTGATATAATACTATAGACATTTATCTTTAATTAATACTAAATTTTGAGGTTAGAAAATATGAGCTTATCCGAATTATTTTGTTCATAAAGTATTAAAGAATTAAATAAAATAAATAAAAAATTCGCTTGTTTTGAAATTTTCCCGCTCAATTCAACAACCTATGACATCGATTCTTCTAATGAGCAACTACCGGCCATCATATTTTAAAAAGAGATGTTATATTGATTTTTTTGTGACATTTAGTGACTATAAACTTCATTTAGGACTATGTGAAAATTGAATTGACATTTTGAAAAGTAGAATATCAGTTTTACAACATGGTCACCACTAATGCTCTGAGAAATGTCTACAGAAATATCTTCACCTGAACTTTATGTATTTGTTCCTGATTGTAAAAAGATATGTATATATATTGTAATCCTTTCTCTGATTGGCGTGTTTTCTTTCATTAAATTTATTTATTTATTTTTTTCGTTAATTGAAAAGAATATAAATTGTTACGGGTAGATATCCGTACGAATATGAAGAATAAGAAGAGCGGTGACGGCTGTGGCTAGTTATGGTAAAGTGACGCGAGTCGATGGCCCCGGTTCAAGCTCGGGTCCGTTACTTTTTTATTATTAAAAGCTGCAATAAATCACTCCTATAACATAACCATAATTAATGACAATCATTGCAAAATGAATTTAATTAATTTAATTTAATGAATTTAATTGTCGCTATCCTTAAGATAAATAAATAAACATTCATAGTATTGTATTTTTACCATAGCAAATTAAAACCTGAAATATAAATCATCAAACTAAAATAACCCATCAAGCCATCGGCGATTCCCGTTTGCGATCAGCTACTTGAACCGCGCTAAAAACCACTCATTTCTTCTTCTTCTTCTTTTTCAATCTTTAGCTATCGCCAATGGAAAATGCGCCATAAATAAAGAACAACCGTCGTACTGAATATTAGCAGCAGGTCCCACACATCTCTCGCCGCGGCTGCTCTTATCTCTGGGCGCGCGCGCGTGTGCGTCTGCCCCTCCGCACTTCCGCTGCCTACATGCGCATAATACCGCTGCGGCGGCGCCTAATGCGAGTAGCGCAGGGCCCGTGTGGGCCGTAGTCGCGTGGGCCGGACCGGAACCTGCATGATTCACCAGGCGCGCACGCGCGCGTCTACACTCCGCGGCTCGTGGGAGCGCGCCGAAGCCAGATAAATAAGGTGCGAGCGAGAGCGAGAGGGAGGGAGGATATCGGGACGCCGAGACGCAGACTGAAAAAGTGACGATTTTTTGCGCGCGAATTTGCATGCTACGTGTATAAGTGTGTACGAGTATGAAACAACTGTGGCTAAGATTTATAACTGTGAGGAAGGATGCGAGAGAGAAAGAGAGAGAGCCGACAGAGATTGGGTTTTTGACCCCGAGTCTATGTCTGAATAGTTTGGCGTGTGGGTTATGAACCTCGCGTTTGACTATTTGCAAGGTGTGTCGTATGTTCGCTTTACAATGCGTATTTTTAAGTGTATGCAAAAAAAAAAGATAGAGTTTTCGAGTTCCCGTTAAGAGAATCGAATTCTACGTTGTTTTTGGACACTATTGTGACTAACAGCTTGCAGATTTTCGATTTATCTGAAAAGTTATATTTGTAAATATATATATTGTGAAATGAAGTTGACATTCGTGGTGTAGAAAAAAAATATATGACAAGAAACGCATAATAATATGTATATAAAAACAAGTTATATCGCTGAATTGTAATCCAATAGTACTTATATATAAAGATTTTTTTATTTATATAATTATTTAAAAAAATTCGTATTTAGACAATTAAAATATATTATATCGCAAATATTATTAAAACAAAATTTCTACAGTGATTTAAAAATGAATAACGTACTTTTAAACGATATTTTTCGTGCATGAATAGAGTGTCAAAAGGTGAAACGAAAAATGCCTTCGATTGCTGGGTCGCCTATTTTATTTCTTTGGTGATGATCCACATAGATAGGCTCGAGTTTGCTCGCTCTATATTATATTGGAGCTCCGCGAAATGGATTTTTGCAACGTTGGGGTGTAGGCTATCTAAAATCTAAAAGTACATTTGAAAGTGTTTTTTACGAGTTTAATTTTTTTACTGGATTTTAATCTGTAGTAATATAAAAATGTGTAAAAAATTATTATATATTCAAAATAAAAATGGATTTTTTTTTAATTTCATTCTCATTTATTTCTAAAAAGCAAAGATCGTAAGTTTTGTCTGTTATTAAACAAATCTTCATTGGGTTATAGCGCATAAATAAATAAATTTATACATATTTTTCTCTGTGGCTTCCCGGGAAAACCACATACGTGACATGTTGTTCAAAATAGGTTTTATGCCTCATTTTTTATCTTCGAACAGTCTCTATCACGTAATCATGACAGACATTACCAAAGTGCACTCGTCTTGAATAAACACAAGGGAAAACGCTATAACTCCATTTCTTCAACATTTTCCCGGACTAACCATATATCTCCATTTTTTTAGAATAACTCGTGGAGAAACCATATAACTTCACTTTTTTTCATCCAATACCCCGAAAACCCATATAACTCTATTTGTTTCATTCAATATTCCAAAAAAATGATACAACTCCACTGCTATCTGATTTAACTGTAACAATATTATAGTTTCTCCACGGTTTTAAATAAATTATATTATATAAATGTTACTATATAGTTACTATAAATTCTATATAATATAATCATTATTTTTACTATAAAATATGTATGTAACAATTCGACGGTTCTACGTTATTGCAACAGTAACCATATTTTTGGCTCAGTGTACAATCTGGAAGGACAACAAATTTGTCCGGAAACAATGCTGGCAAAGAAATATGAGCTAGTGAATTTCATTTTCTGGAAAAAAGATTATTCAATGACATCATTATTTACACTTTTTGAAAACAAAATCGCCTTTATAAAGTTCGTAATAGAACATTTCGTAAAATTTCATCATAGAACGTGAAAAGAATTCACCTGATGTTATGACATGTCCACAAATAACGTTATATAGTTCTGACGTATAAGATCTTAATACAAGTTTCTGTAAAGACATTAATTCGATCCAAAATTATATTTCAATGAATTTCATCGAATTTCTTCTGGTGGTTCCACATGTGATAACGTAGATTTTAACGTAATTATTTCGTTCCGAAATTATATTTTTTAATTAATCTTATTGAATCTCTTCTGGTAATCCTATAAGTCATAAACTCAATTTTAATGTAATTGATTTTTTAAGAAACTTTTTTAGAACAGTACATTTATGACTGTAGATGATTGAAACGTATAATGCGTATTAGTAATGTAAGAATACCTCCTATTTTCAACTTCATTAAATTTGAAATCCAAAATTACAACTACCAGATATAAATTGTCATTTTTAAAATATTAACTGTCAAATTAAACTCTTCGAATTCAGAAATCAACCCAAGAAATATTAAAAAAGCCTTCAACGACGTCTTTTTTCCTTAAAAAACACGAAAATAAAGACTTCCTTTCCATTCCACCTCGTAAACCTCCGTCACCACTCCAAAACAAAAAGCCTTCTATAACGACCGGGACGCACCACACATAACGCACACACGAGCGTCGAGCCAATCAATTTCGACAGCGCGCGCCGCTCATACAACAAAGCACACACACATATATATATATATATACGCGCGCGTAATACCGAACCTCTCGCAGACATCCGCGCACGCGTCGCGTCCGACTCATCGTCGTCCAAGAAATCTTTCCTGCGAGAACGCGCACATAACGCGTATATACAGACATACACACACGCAGCACGCACCAGGCAAGAAGACAATGGGCGCGTGGGCGGTGCTCGCGTGCGGGGATATTAAGCGCCGCGCACGCGCGCTAAAGCGATTACTTCCGGTCCCCCGCGTGGGCACACGACGACGACGACGACGGCCGCTGCGGCGATGGCTATCGTATACCAGGGCACGCGTGCGGAGCCCTTCGTTAACGCCCCAGCGCTTAAATTAAAGCGCGAACGCATGTGTGCGCCGCGGATCGCGTGATTCGGCTGAGCTTCGTGTGGGTATCGAGGAATTCGGATTTTTCGAGCGAGAGATAGGTACGCCATTGTCTTCGGGGCAGTGCGTGCGACACTAGATGCGTGCCACGGAGATGTTAATTGGGATTTATAGGGGTAAGTGATGAGTTTGTTTGGCGTGTGAAGGTATGTTATTTCACTTTTGTATATAGGTATATATATTATACACTTTTGTAATTCAATAACGTGTTTTATTTTGTATTTATACTTTATGTGGAGAAGTTCATCCTGTTGGCTTTTAAAAACGACAAAAGAAGTTTATAGTTGGTAATGAGTTGAATGCTAATGATTATTTTTCAATAACTGAAGAAAAATTGAAAGCACATTAAAATTTCCGCAATGATATAATGTGCACTTACATTAGAATGACATTTTTTGACGAGTACGCTTTTGTCGAATCCACTTTCCATTTATAAATCCATTTATGAAAGATCGAATGCGACTAATGTATCGAAGTGCAGCCAAAAATAATGTTAAACGTATTTCTCGGCCTCTGTAATTAGCCAAATCATATCATGTTTCGTCGAAGCGCGCTGTAAATTAACCTTAATAAAAAAAAAATCAAATAAACAACGCGCGCGCTTACTAAGGTATTTTTATAATTTCATGCAATCTGTTTTCAAATTCTATAGACGCAAATTTTTTTGATATTTTCTTTTTGAAAAGAACTCCTTGTGTGTTCTGAATAACTCTTGTTAGGAATTAACAGTATCGGATTCGAAAAATAATTTAAACAATTTTATATTTTCTGAAAAAATACTTATCTAACATTTTACCATTCTGATAATATACCTCCCCCCTCTGGAGCCTTATTGAAATAAACGATATCTCGAATTTCGAAGGAAAACTGCCCATTATGGTGGCCTATAGCCGTCAGTTTTTTCGCAGATTTGCGCGATATGTCGCTTACCTCAATAAATCCCCTGGACTTGTAAGTATAATGCGAGATTATCTAAAACAAAGAAACTGTATGCGATTTGTATTCAGAGTTTAAGGCAAATACCTTCACACGACTCACATAGCGGGCGGTATTTTTTAACAGAAACAAGTTTTCGATCACTCTAATTGCAAAAAATCGTTCATATTGGCTTTAGAGCATCAAAAGCTTTAAAAGCTCTAAATTGATAGATATATAGTAATTCCATAGTTTATAATGCTCCGGTAAAGAAAAAAAGGAAATTTTAATATGTCTTTGTAATATGAAAACGGTCGAATACTGAGCTCTATCGTCTATATGCACAAGTTATCGGAAACTATGGTCGTGAGAGTATTTAAATGCACTTCCTATATTACCGCGGGCTCATCCTCATATGCATCTCCCTTTCTCATGGCAACCTACTTTTTCGCTTTAGATTCTCGTGCAAGACAACTATTATGCACGCGAGGCGCTATGGGCGCGCAGAGAGCGAGAGCTGAGCACAGGCTTGGTAAAAAGGCTGAGATTTTATCATCGTAAGATTGCTGCGGCGTTTTTATTCAGCGACGGGGAAACAAGTTGCAACGCATTCAAAACAGCGTTTTTTGTGCGCCCGGCCAACCAGCTCTCAAACTCCGCCAGAATTAGTTCGGGCTGCACCCGCTGTATATATACCTGCCGAAAAAAGGAAGGAAATTTTTAATAAATAAGGAAGGGTGTAGCAGTAGGGATTGGCTTTTACTTTGGCAGCCCTTCGCTCGGACCGCTATACATGACGCTTGTGTTATAGTTTTTGAATGCGAGATGCTGAATGCATGCGCTCGAAGGGAGCTGATTGCTTTGTGAGTATGGAGACGGAGTTTTTTTAGAATTTATGCAAGGTTTTCAAAAGAGAGTTTTGAAATTGACTTTTCACGACATGTTTTGATAAGAGTATATCCTTTAATCGTTACACTGTTTTCCCTTTACGTTTATATAGTTTGCTAACTTAATCAGTTAACCGTTAATGAAATCAACCATCTGTATATAATTATACTATATAATTGTTTACTTTGAATTACGGATTAACATCACTTACGTATATTAAAATGATAAACGAAACGAACATTCAAATGCATCCAACAACGTAGGATTACTATTAGTTGATTAAAAAATGTTTTTAAATATATACACAGTTTTGCATTTCAACATTTTTGAGTCACGAAACATATATTTATTGCAAAGCTGCAACTGTACACTTTCGCGGCAAAATTAAATAAAACTATATACGCTCAGCCAATGTGCCAATTCCACGGCAACCTTAATCATCGAAACATTTCATCTGGCGTAATCCCTTCAAAAACGTCCGTGCCTAATACCTCGGGCCTCTCAGAATGCAAACTAGTACACCATTAGCAATTAAATTACGAGTGGCCGCGCTCTCGCTCGGCAGTGCTCGCGCGCGGTCGAAACCTCAAAGGCGCGGCGGTGGCAAGCAGCAGCAGCAGCTTCCTCCTCCTGTAGCCCGTCTGCACACATATACACGCGCACATAGTCGTATAATAAGCGCAAGCGAGGGCGGCTGGACGGAAAAATAAAAAAAAAACGAGCGGAGGGGCCAAAGGGATGTGAGCATTCTGGCGCCGACCGACGAGACCGCGGGACCGGCCCGCAAAACCCGGCGGCTCGTTAGCCTCGGCGTCGCGGTTTACTGACCGCTGCACTGCGCAACCGACGTTTGCCTCGTGGCGCTTCGTCTCTCTCTCTCTCTCTCTCTCTCTCTCTCTCTCTCTCTCTCTCTCTCTCTTACTCTCTACCTCCCTCTCTTTTCATTTGAAGCGATTAATTCGTGTGCATGGATTATGATTATGCGGTGGAAGTACGAGAGAGAGAGAGATAGGGATATAGCGGAGTTTTTTAGGGTGCTGGTAAATTTCATCTGAAATGTTCATTTGCTAATGAAGGTAAATATTCAGAGAATTAAACAGAGATTTTCATTTTTATTCTACGTATAGTTCTGAAAACAAAAAAGTTTGGAAGTTTCATTCTTTTTTTTTAAATTGGAAATATTAGATGTGTATTAAAAATTGAGCAAAATATTGTTTTACAGTTTCATATAGAAGAAATGCCATTAAAAGTAATATATTTTTATAGTTTTAGAGCTGTTGCGTTAGTAATAAAGAAGATACACAACCCTGGTAGAAAATTAACCATATTTTATAGTTAACAATTAAACGGAAGCATTGTTAGCCAAAATCAAAATACAAAAATAATATAACAATTTTACCCTGACTAATTTATGGTTAATATTTCTACCAAGAAATTAATACGGTATAATTTGAAATCCGCGATTTTGATGTAAAATTCATTGTAGTAGTCATATTACAATAATATTCTTGTATAATAGAATTTTACGATATCTATGTGATATGATCACCAATCATATCACGATGAAATCAATTTAAATTGATTCTATGTAAAATTATTAGATTTTAAAATTAAAGATTAAGTTCATTTAACATCGTGTTCTATAGTAGATTCCATATAAAATGAGGGCTTCGCGAGAGCGAGATAATACAATATTTCTGTAATTATTGTCTTGCTCTTGCAAATTCTTGAAAGTTTCTTTCTGGTCTTGATCTTTTCAGTCAATATAAAAGTATTATTATCTTGTCTTGAAATTCCTGATCATATTGGAGTTACGCAGACATGCGACAAAAAGCGAGTCAATTGTTGAAAAAATTAGAGGTTCAAGTAGAAGAAGAAGGCGTGCAGACATAAAATAGTAAGTTTTTGAAATAATTAACTTGTTCACTGCGTTGCAAGTCTCCGTAGCCCCCTTTTTGCGAGGGCCTCACACCCCCGGGTATTTGGGTTTCAGACTATTTTAAATGATTCAGTCTTGAAAATTTCCTTAAATTTAAGAAACTTTCAAGTTACAAATGTTACTGAATTTAAAGAATAATGTAACTGAATGTAATTTAATAAACAAATACATTAAGTTTAATACCAAAATATTTAAATTTCAAATGTAATAGAAGTTTAAGCCCGCGCAAAAATCGAAACCGTTGGATCTATTGCGGTGCTATATTGGTACCATCTAGCGCCGAAATTGCGGTGATTGGTCGGCGCTATGGTTGCGCTAGCCTAGCACTATATTGGCGCAATACCATAATTTACTATAGCGCCAATATAGCGCCCATTAGCACATTATTTTTAATATTTTCATTGCGCTATATGGGCGCTATATTGGCGCTATAGTAAATTATGGTATTGCGCTAATATAGCGCTATGCTATCGCAGCTATAGCACCGAAGAATCACCGCAATTTCGGCGCTATATAGCGCCGCAATAGATCCAACGGTTTCGATTTTTGCGCGGGAGGGTTTTGAACTGAAATCAAATACGGATAACAGAAAACGAATTATATACGAGTATATGACAGTTTTTAGTAAAATTATAATAAATATTCGAGGTACCTATGCAAATGATATTTAAAAATAATCGAAATGAAGATTAAGAATATTAGTGAAATTTAAAAACAACGGAACTAAAAA
>UXGD01003563.1:0-19981 GCA_900474315.1 Torymus auratus | reverse complement strand
GGAATTCTATATGGAAGTCTTCGTAAGCTAAACGAAAAATTCATTTTGATCAATGAAATTGATTATTGCTAATCATATTTTTGGAGTTTCTTCTCCGGAAAAAGACACATAGATGACTTTGTGAAAGTAATACGAACTTCACACCTTCTCATATTTATTACATCACATTTTCTTTACAAATTGGCCGAATTACATGAATTATAAAGGTGAAAGTATTTGCTTCTACAAAAAAAAAAATATTTTTAATATTACTTCCATACTAATTAAAGGAAAAAACCTCACCTTTCCGCCCGTATCACTTTCAATTAGTTTTTTAGCTTACATTTCGACTAATGAACGAATTACTTGCTTTTTTGTCTTTATAAGATGCCTGACTCGTTGAAATTTCATAATAGAAACTTGCATAATAATGTAGTGGTCATTTTTAAACAATTAAAAACTGTAAAAACGTATATTTTTCATTTTTGGAAGTTGGCGAGATCGTTTATTTAAGCTTTCGGATAAGTAAAGATAGCGAACTAGAAAAATGACTGAATTAGCGAAGTGGTCGAATTACCCTGACTTACCTTATATGAAATAGTACTTTTTATTATTTTTGCTCCAGTCACAAAAAGTACTATTTCAAATAGTAAAATTTAATCCAAAGTAATAAAACTATTTATTTAAAAAGTAAAATTTGCTATGAAAATCTTAAAAAGTACTATATAACTGTAAAAAAACACACACGTCGAGGCAATAACGCGAAATAAATAAATGGTCGGATAATTCTATACACTTAAAGATAATTGAACCAAAAACAATTGACATTATATATTTAACGTAACGTCGGAGTGAAATCTATTGTTGCTCAGTCGAACAAACACGCCAAGTACATTTGCAAACCATTCGTATAAATATTTATTCTTGATAATTAGCTTCCTGAATAGGGCAATTTTAAAACTATACAGAAATTCGTGTTTGGTATATAAACCGTAACGATATCTGTAAACACAATAAAGCGCAATGGCCCGCAAAACTAGGTATTCCAATTTCACGAAAACCGCAATTACTTGGGTAAGCCAACAAATCGTCCTTTCAGCTCCACACTGTGAAAAATTCGCTTCCGCGCCTCTGTCGTCGTCGTCGTCGGCGTTGGGCACGACGACGACGACAATGACAATAACACAGAACCCAGGCGAAATCGCATAGTTCCCTGGTCCGTCTCGCAATACCTCAGCCGGCCGACTTTATACGCGTTTCGCTGCGCATACCTCGGCTCCCGGAATCCGCACTGACATCTCCGTCCGCCTCGCATCCTTCCCACACACATACGTTCTTCTCAACGGCGGATGAGGCGGGAGCGTGTCGACTGTTCGCGAGCGCTCGCCCCGCGGGCTGTATATCGACGGCGGCATTCTGATAGATTCGACGCGGGGACGATGACGTCGACGACATCGCAGGCGCTAGCGCATCACAATGGCTTTCAAGAGCAGGGCCGCGGAAAGCTGATTATCCTCGCGCTGCGGTTTATCTATGTCGTATTATTATGTGCGCTGCGAGGCGCGCTGGTAATTGATTTTCTAGGAAAGAATTTCTCCCCAGCCATGCGCGCGCCTTTGTTTACAAATGTAATTACATTGTCGAAACGCTTGATAAATTGCACGGCGTGCGAGGGCTGTGGTTAATTGAAATCGATGCCGCACCAGTGGGGCCGAGGGAGGAGTCGAGAGTTCCCGGCTGCAGTATGGCTCGGCTGCAATTTCGTCTGCTTGCAAGTCGAGAGGCAAGCGCCCGTAGTTTCTATTATTCGCCGCGCTCAGATTTTCAGCGAGGAGCTGAGAAGCCCGGAGAAGTGGGCTCAAACTCTCGCTGCGTTATTGTACGTGAATAATTGCGATGATATTAACGCGCTTTCTTAGTACTTGCAAATGAGTCATTCCAAAGGAATGTCTTTCCAGTAAAAATAAGGTATTCTTCAATTTCACCAAAGCAGTCTATTTCTCACAAGCGAGGTTTCGCAATAATAATTCATAAATAAAGGGAGGAAGACTCAATAAAAGTTGGAGCCCAGCTGTCATGTCAGCATGCTACGCGTGACAAATTACATGGATTATCCGGATTTATAGTTATTTTCACAATTTTTTGGGGCTTTTCGGGGACACGGTCCTGAAGTTAAAACTATGCAAATTTTTACACTTTATTAGGCAAAGAATGACAAATAACTAAAAAGGTATTGGAAATTACCACTGCTAATAGATCAATCAGATATCTCCAGTAAACAAGTTAACATTATATATTGCCCAAAATATTAATCATGTACGGGCATATAATATATATGAGTAAAATCTGAGCAAAATAATGCGCTACGGCATCAAAGCCAAATGTTGTGCACATAGTATGATAGGCAAAATATTATCGATAAACAGGCCACACGTTGTGCTTGTCAATATATTGCCAATATATTGTCAGTATTCAGTTTTTAAATGCGGGATATATTACACATCAAAGAAAGGAGGTTTGGCCCTTAATTTAAAGAGGTCTTGAAGCTAGTGAGATCTTATATTTCAACCCCCCGAAATCCTCAAAAATTATATAAACTAGCTATACGAGTTTATCGATTAAACAAAAAATTAAATTCTACTTTGACTAAATATTTTCATGGGGTGGTAATATTGTAAAACTTAGGGGAGTGCACTCTTCAGTTTGTATAATTACAAGTATTTTGTTTATCTAGCCTCAAAGCACTGAAATTGACTCAGTAGGTAAATGTTAGATATGGCACATCGTTAATCATTAGCGGCTTTTTGCAAATCTCTCTGTTTCTCTCTTCCTCCGCCTGTGCCTCCCGTCCTCCCCAACATGACAAAGGTGCGGCACTGACAAAAGCGCGAGAGAGCGAGTGCGGCGAAAAAACCAGGGGGATGCACTCTTTCATCTCGACGTATTCATCCACGAGAGCAACTTTTATCAATTAAACGAGCCATTCGTTATGTAAATTCATAAGCGCATGCGTAGAGCCAGAACGCTCACGTTCATAAATCACCTTATAATTAGCGAAACAATTTATATCTATCTGTCGTGTACTTTATACAACACCTTCGCGAACTTTTCAGAATATGCGCATCGCAAAGTTTTTAGTGAAAAGTTGAAAGGGAAATATTTATTTCTCGAGGATCGTTGTTTAATCCGATTTCGCTTTTGACGCGAGAATGAAAAATTGTATTGCGAACGCAGCTTCCGGGCTCCTACGCGCGAGCACATATAATATATAGGTATTGTCGCGCGCGGTCGGTAAAACAATTTATTGTATTTTTTATTGCGTCACCAAGCGTTGCGTGTTACTTTTCTCTTTCTCTCTCGGTCTCCCTCTCTCTCTCTCTCTCTCTCTGGAGTGCTTCATAATAAAAACACGAGGTTAGAGAAAGAAAGTTGCGCGGAAAAGCTCTTCGCATTAGCGGCGTGAGAGGGAAAAAAGGGTCGCGTCGGCGTTGACGGCGTGGAAAAGACACGAAAATGGGCCGTTGAAAGTGTGAACGCGCGGACGAGAGAGAGAGAGAAGGGAGGAGGAGGTAGAGAATCAATGGAATGAGGCTGGGTGGGTTGGGAGCGCGAGAAAATATGAAATGCACTTCTTTTTCGATTTATCGAATAGATAATTGTTTTCCTTTTTGCTTGGAACTTCCGCTGCCTCTCTCGCTCGAATGCACTTGGCTGGTCGCGTTTTAATTTACGATTTGTTAAAGTATCGATTGCACAGCAGAGAAGGAGAAAGACGGAGAGAGAGAGGAAGAGAGAGAATTGCGAGACGGTCGTGCAAACGTTTGCAGCGAAGAAGCACCTCGTTATTACAGCGATGTAGTTGTAAATGTGTGTCATTGCGATTCAATGAATAATCGTTTATTCAATTAGAAAAAGGCTTCGAGTGTTAATCATGCTCTTTTAATATAAAATTTCTATCTTATTTATATAAAGGTAAATAATATTTTCTCGTTTATTATTATTATTAAATACGCGATATCACTCGGTTTATCAACATAAAAGGCTCGTTATTACATTTTTAATATATTAAAATATTATATTTTATTATAAAAAAAAATTGAATAGAAACAGTATCAAGAATTAAATAGTGCTGTTGAAGAGAAATTTGTAAAGTACAGGTAAAAGTTATTTCGTGCCTGTATGGCCAATAAAGCAGGTTAAGACTTTTGCAATTCGATGTTTCTTTACATACTTGATCTGAAACAGATCCTCAAATTCGAAATCCTCAATACTATTCAATTTTCAAAGCAGCGATTTATACGATAAAAAGAGTGGCTTAGAGTCGGGTAAACAACGCATCCGAGCTCATAAATGTATCAAGGGCTTGGTGGTAGAAAGGAATTTATTACCCGGTAAGAAAGAGCCCCAGAAGAAACGGCAGTCATAGTAGCGAAAAAAAATTACATTCAGCGCGGTGGCGACAGTGACACAAAGCAAAAAATCCTCGCGTATATCTTATATATCCCAGCCAGGAAAGTATAAGTAAAAAGCTTTCTCGTCTTGTCGACCTAGACGAACTCGATACACACATATATATTCACGTATCATACACATTAATTCTCAGCGTTGAAAGCGCAAGAATCGAGTTAACTCGGCTTTAATGCCGGGGAGCAAAAAAAAAGGGTCAGTAAAACAAAATCCGCGCGCGCTTGCGCCAAGCTCTCGCGTTCGTCGTAAGAGGGCGAACGTCGTCGTCAAAGCGATTTTTCTCCAAGAGCCCCAGGGCATTATCCCAGACGTCGCCCGGTCCCGACGCTCTGAATGCGCGCTGCTTGTCGCTGGCCCTTATTTGCTCTATAGAGGAGCCGTGTGTACGTACGCCGGAAGAGTCACTGCCCCGTGGGAGAGGTTACTCTCTCTCTCTCTTTCCCTCTCCCTCTCGCGGGGCCTGAGGCACTTTTAAAGCTCCGCGACAACGACGACGACGACCAAGACGGCGTCTCGGTAAATATGAACGGAAGCGAGCTCAGCTTTCACGAGCTCCCCAGACACGGCCACTCTTTTGTTACTTTCAGCCGCTATAGCTCGCCTCGTCCCCGGATTTTATTTTTCGCGCGCCAGCGCTGTTTATTTATTTATGCGAGTTCCAGTTTGTTGCACCGGGTTTATCGGTTTATGGGGCGCTTTCGTGCTCAGCGTCAGGCTGGGATTGAAGGATTGTGTGTACGTTTCGTTTGTGCGCAAACAAAATACAAAAGCGCAAGTTTTTACGGCACGTTTATCAGAACTTTCATTCGATGCTCACATATATATATTCACCTATATAGCATTTGATGATGACCCACTTACGGTTTATCGCTATTATTAATCCTTGGAAATTATCGCTAAATTAATTCCCGTGTAGAGAAATATTTTCGAACACGCAGGTTACCGATAGCGCAATGTTGGCTCGTTCGCTTCAATGCATCTAACGGCTATATTGAATCCAGTGTCTTGGTTCTATAATAGCATTTGCTTAGTGAAGTGTAAAACTTTTCTAGTATAATGCATAAAATAATGTTATAAAGGACGTTTCAATCAATAGTCGAGTTATGCTTCAACCTTTGGGGCGCTGAATAATTTTCAAAAATTATTTTTAAAAATATTTCACACATCATGACAAGCTTTATTATTATTGTTTACTTATTACTTATTCTAAATGTTTTATGTATGTATCGAAAGAGGTGCACTATAGCGCCTTTTTTTAAAAGTTTTATGATCAACCCAGCGGTTTTTTATCTTTTTTTTACGAGATTTAATATCACCTGGTTTTTATAGATATTTTTCTGATACTTTCGAGGTTTTATGATTTACAATTTTGGTAAATTTTAGTGTTAAAAAAAAAAAAAAAAATGTATATATAAAATTTTGGTCAGACTTTTTGTATTATTGATCTTCAACAAGCTATTAATTTATTATATGCTCAAATAGAGTATATTCTCCATTAATAATTATTTTTACCAAGACGTATACGAAACGTCTCATAATAATTGTTTAACGAAACTCCTCATTAGAAGCGTATTACTCATTACACTTTTGTAGACAACAACTCGTTAAAAACACTCGGCTGACTCTTTTTAATCGTAAAAGCCGCGAAGAGAGATAGAAATCGTTATTATCAACATGTAATACGAAAGCGAGCGAACGATCGAGACAAAAAGCTGTTTAGCTCGGAGCAAGACGTAAGACGACCACGTTAGCTTCCTTCTTTTGCTTTATCTCTCCCTTCTCTCTTTCTCCACCTCCCGTGTACGATGATGGAATTCTTTTCTGTCGTATTCCGCGCCTGCCTTTGATCCCCCTTGTTGTCGATCATATATATATGTGCAGCCAGGCAAACAAAGAACTGTGTGTATACGCACGCATATACGAATTCACGGGCAGGAACGTCGCAGAGAAGACGGGATTTTATACAAGATGCAGCTTGGTACTGCTGCTGTCTCACAAGACAAGCACAATATTCCCCGGTACAACCCTTTGTTCCCGTCGTCAACTACAACGATGGCGGCATGGGAATCACATAATTCGCTGTCATAATAGATGGGATCTTTGCTCGCTCTTTGCGTCTGGTTACAAAGCTCTCGCCGTGTTTGTACGGAGTATGAGGGTCTGTCGAGTCGACTTATCGGAATGAATTACTCTTATTTCGTAGCGTTTTATGATTTTGCGCGAAGCGCGTTGAAAGGGGAATTTTTTACATTTTAAGTATTTTGCTTTTCACACCTTTGTTATACCAACAGTGGAAAAAGATGCAAGCTGTTGATTCGAAAGTTGGATATTTTCGTTGCAACATTCAAATTTAAATTATTGACTAACTTTTGTTGATCAAGAAACTGTATTCGCTATTGTTAACTATACAGACTTTAAAAAAAAATAATTGATAAGTCTTAACTTTTAAACGTTTTATTGCTTTTACTGTTCTCATTATCTTTATTAAATACAAATTCATTCTTCTTAATGTTATAATAATTAATGGAAAATTATTTTATATTGGTCACAAGTATATTTTATACCGGTTATGATGTATTTATTATTTTTGGTTATTGGAACGCAATAGCAGAAGTCTATTGCGAGCTCGTCAGTTATTATCGGATATGAAATCAAAAGTAATCTTATAAATAAAATTGTACAGGACCGACGCGCGCGCGTTATAAAAAATCTAAAATTAGATACCGGTTGAATCGGTTCAATAAAAAAGATAAAATAAAGTATTTATATTAAAGGTCGACAAAAGAATAGTAAAATTGCACTTGCCAAAGTAAAGACTTGCACAAAATTGATTTTTATTCAACCATATATACTCTTACAACTATTTTCACTCTGCTAACGCCGTAATCCACCGCCGTATGTGACAGTAGCAGAGCGAAGAAAGCCTGAACCTTTCCTCAGTGATGCTGTTTTTCTCGCCGGCAAGCCAAAAAAAGTCGCGCGTGCAAGGGGAAAAAATAGCGTATAAAAGGGAGAGGACACGCGCGAAATTTTTTGCTCTGCTAACGGAGAAAACTCGTTTCAACCGTCGCGATAAAAAAAGTCCTCGTTCCGTACATATGAATGAGCATAAAGGGATTTTTGCGATAGCATAATGCGACACAGGACAGAAAGGACAAGCAAAGCAGCCGCCCCCGATGACTCTCCTCCTTTCTGTGATCTCTGTTCAGAAGGCAACAGCATTAATGAAGGAGGCCAAAGCCCGGGTCGTCGGCACAAAAGACTTCGGTCGTAAATATTAAGAAAGCTGAACGTACGGTCCTCGCGTGTGTGTGTATACTTATACGCAAGTCCATTTTTGTTGAACGTTCTATGCTCCGATGCGCACTAGCGCGCCAAAGAAGCTCTAAGCTCTCCTTTACCGAAGCGCGAAAGCTCCGCTGCCTTTCTTCCTTCACTCGGCCGCAAATTCAACACTCGCAGGTGAGGAGCTTTCCTTTTCCCTACTTCTGAGAGAGCGAACCGAACGGAATTTAAATAAGCGCGCCGACTCATTGACTGCTGCGCGCTCACTGCGTCGAGGCTGTTTATTCATTCGCGCCGCAACAAAGACACGCGCGATGCGGATTTTCGAGGCTTTTATTAGCCTCTCGCCTCCGCGGAAATTCGTTAGCGCGCGTGCATAGCAGCGGCGTTTGCCCTTTGAGAGTGCGAGTTGCGCGCAACGCTCGCCCGAGGGCTTTTCTCTTTTTCTTCCTCTCGACGACGTGATTTTTCCTCTCATCCGACGGGACGGGCTTTGATGGTAATTCGCGCGCGCGCCCCAGTAATGCGCGTGCACTCTGCATTTTTCAGCTCTAAAAGGTATTGATAGTCTTTGATAACGCCGGATTTTCACTGGAGTGCCACCGCGCGAAGAAGTGGAACAGTGGTTTTCTCTCATTATTTTAAACCAAGCCGGGCTGTATAGTATGTTAAATTCTCAGCTCGATTGAAATACCTGAAAAGTACAACTTGTAAAATAAATTGTATTTCATACACAGAGATTTATTTAATTGAAATTTTCGTCCGTAGTGGAAACAATTATGAATTTCAGTGTCGCAGGCCATAAATTTCACAGACGCGGATTTAACGGATTTAATTGTCAATTTTTATTGGAGAGGAAAATTGAAATTTTATCATGGAATATTGACACATTGACAGTTGACATTATTATCACATTTCGAAAGACGTACTCTGGGGATTAGTAGTATTTTCAATAATGTCGGCCTGCCTACCATTACCATTAACTTTAAGAGTTTAATTATCTTGAAGTTATTGTTCTAGCTTTATATTAAACAATAAAAAATACATCACCAAACAAACTATATACGAGCATCTGTTCTTGGGCGTACAACAACTACACATCCGCTCTCAACAGAATGAAATCGCGACCGTTAGCCGCCCATTATGCCCCGACGTTAGCTCGCTCGCGCGAGCGGGCTAAATCTGCCGAAACTGAAGCGCCAGTAGGAAAAGACGATGCTGACTTCGATTTTCCATTTCGACGTCGCGCTCGATTTGTCGTCGTCGAAGAGCTGAGACGCGCGCGCGGGGGAGGAGGCAGGAGACAAATGACCCGTCCGGTCTCGACCTTCCTTCTCCCCACCCCTACTCGCAAGAGCGCAATTTATCATTATAATAAAGCAAGGACGACCAAGACGAAGTTTCGCGGCCTTTGGCCCAGCGCGCGTCTTATCTCCGCGAGCTTTCTTTGTTCGAAGGCTGGGCGCTTCTTCGGGGCTGATTTTTCAGAGATCCGATCTTAATTGTCGGTGGACGAGGAGGACGCGCCCCTCTGTGTATATATACACACGGATCTTGACGTTGAGCGAAGCAGCTCGATTTTTCCTCGGATTAATACTTTTGATTAAGATTTATTAGATTGTCGCCGACAGAGACGCGAGGGTCTTTGCTGTAGCAAATTTGTGCGGGGTTGAGGCTTTGTTGGTTGAGGTGGAGGCGGACTTATCATATCGGGGACGACGCTAAATACCTACCGACTGCCTCGGGCTTTTATCAATCTAATGGCAGCTCTGACGCTCGGCTTTCTTATTGTTATGATAAGGAGACGTGGGATAAGTGATATAGGTTAATTTCTCGTTTATATTGTCTTCTGCTTCTTTTGTTGTCATAGCATTTTATTAGAATTGCGTTACCCGTTACAACGAAATTATTCTTTTTACGAATTTGTACACAGCTCAAGACTTGAAAATCTATATAACCTATGATATAACTATAAAGATCACTAATTTATTAATTATAATAATGAAATAATTTAATTAAACTCACCTACAATTACTATAATTAGTGCCAGACTTGTCATAATCATATTAAATAACTGATTGCGATGTATATTACGTATACAATTTTGAAATTATACTCAACAAGTATCGACAAGTACGATATTCAAACCTAAACATTGCAATCATGTTCGTATAATAATTAACTAATAAAATCAATATCAGTTAATCTATTTAATGAGCTACTTTAGTTGTGCGTGACCAAAACAGTTTTAATTTCAAACAAACTGATTAGAAAATTCATATAATATGAATATTTTTAATTTGCAGTAAATACCTCATACGCGGAGAGAAAAATCTAGACATAAATGCGTATAGTAGCTTCATGTGCATAAAATGCTGGAATTATCACATAACTCATTCTCATCATTTTTGCATACTTATCTTTTTACTCAAAAAGTGCCAATTATTATACATGCTGTTTGCGCCCCCTGGAGCCAGCTCTTGGAAATGTGCTGTCGTTAAAAGGCGCGTTACGCTCAAAGCGCATTTGCAGATTAGTTGCGAGATAGATAATCTCTATATACGTGCACGCGGCCTAATTAACGGCCCACGACCGATAAAACGTTTCTGCTCGTATATATGTACATACGCTCTAATGCGGAAAACGCAAGCGTTAGCGTCCTCGTATTTTAGAGATGCGCGGTTCGTATATAAATTTTAGTTTGATGGTAAAACGGGAAGCGTGCTTGAACAAAAAAGGTTTTGTATCGAGAGAAGGGAGGTATAAACTGCGCGACCTATAACTTTTTTGTGGCGTCTTCTTTTATTTAATTTTGGCAAAAACTCGAAGTGCCCTTCGAGTGCGCGTGTGGAGCGCCATGATAGCGTGCACAAAAAAAGTGTGCATTCTTTTATCAATGATAAATGTTTTTTTGAGTTTAAAATTTTTCAGCTATTCTTCTATACTTTTTTCCACAAGCTTGCAGCAGTTTTATAATTCAAATAAATTTTTGCTCGTGTTGAAATAAAAACGTGGTTCGTGCATTAAGGCCATGTGAAACCATGAATTTACAATATTTTTCAAATCAATATTCAAACGTTTATTTAGAAAAAGAAAAAAGACTAACGTCAAGCGCTCCGTACACGTAAACACTATACTCAGATTTCTTTTGGACGATTCTATTGGTATTTTCATGAGATATCCATGTTTGAAAATTATGTCGGTATTTCACATCACCTTAATAAAAGTTTTTTATAATTTGAAACAGATTATTTAACATATTTAGCATGCATTCGTTAAATTAAAAGAAAAAATAAAGGCTTTGGAATCGATATATTAATCTTTAAAGTCCAAATTATTTTGGAATTCCTTTATAAAATTAATGTGTTTCATATTTTAATCAAGAAAATGATAAAAAGAATAAGCGTACCAGTATGGACAAAAAAGAGGGCAGAAGCGTTCGTGAGGGACAAAGTGAGATATGCGGAGCGAGTGTCGCCTCCCCCATAGTAAAACACTACCTTAACCGGTTAATTAGAATATTAAATTTTCAACTTTAATTCTTTTAGAATAAGAGAAAGATGAATGCGTTTGTTTTTTCCATTAATTTAAAAATATGTTAGAATTATTATACTATTATATTTAAAGTATATTCTTTTGTTTTAGTTACAAATGTGTTTGAGCAACAATAATTAATCATAATTTCTTTATTTTACAGGTGAGTTACAAAAGCAGTTCATATGTGTTAACGGTCTTGCCAGCCAGCGTAAGTTTTATAAAAGTAAAAAAAAATTAATTAAAACTAACAACATGTAGTAGAATTTATATTGAATTAGTCGACGTGTAAAGAATATCCAATAATTACCCATTAGCACCACAATGAAAATTAAACCATATCGTCATTTCGAAGATTAGCGAAACGTAACCGCGTTATTACGTTTTTCGCGTTTATAAATTTACACAGCGAGGGCATGCGCGCGTTTTAATTAAAAACCAGTGGAATTCATTCGCTCCGGCACTTGTAGTGGTCGCGGCGCTATATCAACCGAGCTTAGCTCGCGCTGTACCTATAACGTTTCGCGAATTATTTCTATCTATTCAAGCCAACTTTCATTTGCCAGACAATAACCCGGCGAGTGTAAAATGTATAGAACTATCACAAAGTCGGAACTTTATTTTTTTCTTGCGGTGGCTATGACTAATTAAAACAGCAAATGGAGTGTTTCTCCTCTAAATCAGTCATTATACCTACCATTAGTCTTTTTTTTTTTCTTAAAAGTGCTACATTGATGGAAATGACCTCAAAACCGCAAAGAGATAAAAAAATGGTCTAGTATATAAATTGCAATGAAACGGTCTTTCTATTGGTATTTATGTGCAAAAGTATTATATAACTTTTAATTTTCAAATAATTTTGTTTATACAGAAAAGATTAAATTTTTTGTCATTAAAGATTAGCTTTGAATATTTCATTTCATATACAACTATTAATGTTTTTTATTGTACAAAATGGAAAATTAAATGTGAGAAAACTCAATCGTTTTTCTCAGTATTATCATTTCCTGATATAATCTGCTAATTTAACTTGAATACAACTTACATCATAATTTTTCTCTAATTGTCCATTTTAAATCATTAGAATCATCAAGTCTATTTTTACACTTTAACATTTATTATATGCAAGGTTATGGTCGCTCTATTAAAAAAAAATTTATCGTTTAGGAAATAATTATGTCTATAAAGACTATTTTTTGTACAGGAAAACACGAATATGGATTACTGTTAATTTAAAAAGAAAAACGTCGATATAAAGACTAATCTTTTTTACATTATCTCCAACGCTATAATACCCGAAGCAATTATTTCACAATTTTTTCTGAATAATCCCACACGAAATTGTTTAAATATTGCAAACTAAACCTTTTAGTATTGGAATCGGATTAAAAAGAAAAAAGTATTAGTATTTTATTAATTGCCATTTTTTAGATTACATTCTTTTTTTAAAGCGTTTTTCTGGTACACGCGATTTTTACATGAAAAAATAAATATTTGTAATAAGGTTATCAGATCTTAAAAATTAATTATTAATTAATCTTCATAATTTTGAAAAATTCTGTAGTACTTGAACTATTATTTTTTTATATAATCGACTATACATACATTTTTCCCGTATCAATTTGTCATTGTATACTTTTAATTAGACTTTCGCCCTAAAAAAATGTTGTCTACTTCGCGATGACAAATTTTATATGAAAAATCTCGCCTAGCAAATGCGCACACTACACTTTATACACACTGCTCCGGCGTGCCGCGAATAACAACTAGAAAAGTGCGTGGGGCAACTTGCGCTATTGCGATGCGGCGAAAATGAGGTAAAAATGAGGTCGCGCGTAACGACACATGCACGCGTATACGTGAGAGTTACAATGGTGCGCAAGGCCAGAGGCGAGGAACGAGAGAGAGGGACGAGAAAGAGAGTGACGGAGGCAAAGAGATAGAGAGCGATAAATGCAGGTGGCTTATACCCAATTACCGAGCGCTCGCTGTTTAGTTCCTCTTGAATAACGACGGTGAGCGCACGTGGTAACAGCTCGTTTTCGCCTCAACTCTTCTTAAATATTACTTGACGGATATAACGGAAATTTTGGAATGCGCGTGTTGACGACTAATTTGGAGCGAGCGCTGAAATCCTCTTCTTCCTCTGTCTACCCCAGCAGCGAATAGACTTTGTGCGCAATTTTTCCGAATTCGAGAGAAAGAAAATGTGGGCGGCCCGTTTTTCACAAATTTTCCAAGCTTTAATGCCGTTTTTAGGAAGGGTTGCGCTCACATGCGTCTTTGTTAGACGAGTGAAAGAGAGGCTGGTTTGTTTGTTCGTTAATCGTCAGAAAGTTTTTTTCTAACAAATATATTCATTTTTGCGAGCGTTCGTGCATGAATTTGGAGAATAATTTTTATTTAAAACTTTATCCATATTAATTTCGAGTTATTGAATTTATTATAATCATAACACTGAGGCTGCTCATATAAGAAAAATTGCATTCTCTGTTTTTCTAAAGGTATAATTTTAATAATAACAAATTACACTCGGCTTAAAAAAGTTGTCTTTAACTTTATTTTTTATGATTAAAAGTTTTTTCTGATTCAATGGTACTTTCTTTCTTAAGAAAAATGTAAAATTTTCCTTGATATAAAGTAAATAGTTTTACGAGATGCTAGTTTTTATGAACCATAGAAAATTTCGTGTAATTACTTCAAGTTTTTGCCATAATAGTAACTTACAAGAAAGTATGTGATGCTTTCCAATAACGTTTCGGAAAGAACATTGAATTACGATGCAAACTTTTTTATAGACTGACTTTTTTACTCTGCAAGTTGGCTTTTAATACGAAAACACTTGAATCGATACACCGATTGACAGTGAGTTTGACACTACACCTGTGAGCGCGGTCGAATAACTTTTGAACTATGTCTTCTGTAAAATTCTTACCCGGTTTTAGCAATGTTCGATTATGCATAACTAATATTCCTGTTGTTAGGATCAACTAATTATTTTTCTTCTAATTGAAATGTATTGTTACGGAATGATTATCATAAATTATTAAAACTGTATATTGTAGAAACGATTGTAATATCCTGTAAAAAAAATATTTGAAATGGACATGTAAAATTGGATTGGTCCACAATACAGCGCGCGAAGCGCGCATTGACACTTCTAGTGATGTATAAAAAAGAGAAAAAAAGACAAATGAAATGCGTTGCGAAGAGTCAGTAGTTTTGTTGTTGATCGAGTTGAGACTCCAATTCGCAGTAATGAGAAAAACACGTCAGAATAAGTAGAATAAAATGGTTTATCAGAAGTATACGTTTTGTAAGTTGTTATTTGTCCCGCCGTACTTAAGGTGGTTCGAACGCGAACGTTGGCGTTAAATATAAACATAATATTTTTACTGCCTTTTCGAATATTGTAATATCAATGATGGTGTAATTAGAAAGAAGTGCACTTCAAGTGAAGAAAATAATTAACAAAACACTGTAATCTTCTTTATTTTTTATCTGACTTCCATTTGGAAGGTCTCAGTTTGTTCCATTTGCAATTTCAAAGCAAGATACCGCTATGAAAATTAAAAAATTATCAATACCGGCAAAGCTACATCAGTTTGTTTATTAGAATTTCTATGTTTTTGGTGAATTATTGGTCGTAATATTACGAGGTTTGTTTAAACAATCTAATGTAACTTTGCCGGTATTGATAATTTTTTAATTTTCATAGCGGCACCTGCTTTGAAATTGCAAATGGAACAAAATAAGACCTTCCAAATTGAAGTCAGATAAAAAGTACAAAAGATTACAGTGTTTTGTTAATTATTGTTTTTTTAGATGCTGATATCTTATTTATTAATAATTAAATTTGATTAAAAAATGTTTTTCTTTACTTGAAGTGCATTTCTTTCTAATTATACCATCATTGATATTACAATATTCGAAAACTTAAAAAAAAAATGTTTATATTTAATGCCAACGTTCGCGTTCGAACTACCTTAATTCCGTTTTGTGCGGAACATGTAGATTAAAAGATAATAAGTAACTGCGAATTAAAATTTAAAAACTATAATTTGCCGCGAAATCGTTAAACTGATCCGATTAATTTATATTTTAAATTTGAATAACTCTGGTATGTATACACGTAGTTAGTATTAATTAATTTTTAAAACAGAAAGTATTGAATAAAAAAAAATTTTTTCCAACTTCCAGATAGTTTTAAAACGCTTATTAAAGTGTAATGTTGGGAGAAACTAATTATTGGCACTCTAAAGAACTTTAAAATTTTCAAAACATATTGACTGATAGCTAAATGGCAGAATGATTGATTGATTACGGTAACCACATCAAGTTACGTATAAGTTTCTGCGAGTACGACGTTCAAGTGCGTTGACACAAATTTCATATAAAATCTTTTTTCTTTTCATTTTTAACATTTGGCAGTTTGTACTTAAAACATTAAATATTGTAGTAATACTCTAATAAAAGTATGCTGAAATAAGAAGAACTATAGATAAGAGAAATGTTTAATTAGAGCTGGCATCTTGCAATAGGTCACGGAAACTATAGACAGCAAGCTTCATCACTAAATCACTAAAACAACCTTATCTCCGAAAATCCCTAGCGAAAGCCCCCCGTCGAACCCGATAACCCCATAAACCCATCTCGCTGGGCCGCAGTGTAGCTCCGCGTTGAAGCCACCTTTCGCCGCATCCTGCAGCCTTAATAACCTCCCGAACGCGTATATAGCAGTCGCCTCGGCTGGCCGCACAAACCGCTTACCCACACGGGCGCTCCGCTTCTCCCTCTATGTGTACGCGATTAATTAAAGAATCACGCACGTGCGCCCGCTCTCTCCGCGAAAGGACTACTATATGCCTACACCGCGTTGCTGCCACTCCAGGCTGTCTCATCCGCTCTTAATAAACTCGGCGAGCTGGCGAGATGTACGCATATAACCCCGCGGCGAATGAATTTCCACAGCGGCGGCGGCGGCTGCTGCTGCTGCACCGCTGCGATCGATAAACGCGCGTACGCGCATAATTACAACGGCGGGAGAGAGACAGAGAGGCTACCGCGGCGGCGTAGTAGTAGTCGGTAATTACCGATATGCGCGCGATATCTCTCTCACAGGGGCGGATGTCTGCGTCTACGTGCATGTGTATGTGCACGTGCGTGTGTATAATGCTGGCGCTCGTGCACGAGAGAGAGAGGTAGAACTACGACGATGTCAAACGCCAGGGACGGGGAATATAGGCCTCCTCTCGCTCGCGCACGTGCGTATATGCGTGTATGCGTACGGGGTATAAAGGAAGGGCATATATACACGGGCACGTATAATATAAATGCGCGTGCAGCGAGGCTGTCTCTTCTCCTCTCTGAGAGGGGCAGGTGAATCGACAAACATGTCGCCCCGATATATTCGGCGCTCAGCTGACTGTTACTACTTACGTAGCCCTGTATTATCGGCAAAAGTTTTTTTCCCTCCCTCCGACTTCTTCTTTCCCGCTAAGTTTCGAGACAATTTTCCAATGGTTTTCGGAATACCGAGCGAGGGAATTAAGGTATAGAGGCGAGGCCGCAGCGGTGATTTATTGCTTTTCCTTTAAAATGGCTTATTCCAGGAATAGCAGTGTGCGATGGCTGCAGGCGGAATCGAGGCCGAGCCCTTTTGCGGGATCTGTGCCGGGTGTAATAGGGTTTTTCGGCTGGATTTCGGTGGTAACGCAGCCTAGCTGCTCTTTGGTTTTTACAGAATTTACGAGAGCTTAACAAGGAACAAGCCCGCTATGTACGCCGACTTTTCCACATTTTCAAGTGCTTTATTTATAGCCGGAGATTCTCCTACGTTCCTTGCGCGTATAAGTAATGATTATTTCATGTTCATTTTATCAACTAATTGAGTGTATAATAAATTCCAAATAGATTCAGAAGATTCCTCTTCAATTCCCATATATGCTACAGTTTAAATAAATAGTCTTTGTAGACGGGACAAACTAGCCCGTTCTTTACAATTAAACGTTTTGCTAAAAGCGCCAGAGCGTATAGTGTGCGCTTGCTATTTTTACGTCACGGTAAAAGTGTCTTTGTCTAGTTGGGCAGGCAGTCCCGTGTAGTCTTTTGTTATTTTGGCACACGTGTTAGTTTGAATAAGCCTTTTGGGTCAAAGGAACGAACAGCACCGGCAGCGGCGGAGGCTGGAATTAATTTGAATGGAAGACAGTCGAGATAACGCCGCCATCGCGTCAAAATCAACAATTTCGAACTCTGTACGTTTTGAAAGATTCGAAGGGAGCCGAAAAAGTTCAATGGAGAATTTCCCGAAGCGCATGCCCATGTATGTACACACCCGTTCTTCTCTTCTCTGTGAGCCCGACCCATCAGATATATATCGAGGGTTCCCTTCCCTTTTCACTCGTGGAGCAGCCGCGAGCTACAAAGAATCGTAGCTCTTGCAATTCTATCGCGGCCGCCACATCGGCGTATAACTCATTGTTTCATTGTTTTATTATTTCCAACATTCAATCGCTATTTATCATACCGGTGTGAAAAAGGTTCGATATTCGACTGGGGCGAGCGTACAACGAATATACTCGTGCTAAAAGCCAATTTCCAGGTAGTTGAAAAAAATATTAACATAACGCGCGCGTGCGCTGTTGACGCACTGTTGTATTGTTTCGGTCGAGACAGGTGTGTGCCTGTAAAGCAATTAACATAATAATAAGCGCCGATTTAATTATTGTCGATGTTCAATATTTCAATATTGCTATTGTTGGTTCACGTTCTTTTATTTAAAATGTTGTGATTGATTTATTAAGTCGAAATATTGCATAAGATCGATAATTAAATGATGCCAATCAAAATTAATAGATATCGCCGAGGTTGATTTTTACACGTCCGTATTGTTATTTGGATATATGAAAAGATCATATTTTAACTGACCCTTAACACAGTAAATATTTATAAAAGTTTTTATAACAATATTTCATAATGTACGTAGCATCATCTACTGAAATCCTTTCATGTCTCCATTTATTATCCAAAAAGTTACTATGTGTTTTTATGACTATTGATCAAATTCTCGAGTAGGAAAGGCTATTTTTTGTTTTTAGAAACTCGAAAGTTTCCGAACTTGAATAGATCCCGTTGTACTAGTTTATTTAATAAAGTTCTTTTTTTAATTTTTTATTCATTTTGTAGTAAAAAATACAACAAAAAAATATAAGGACCACCAATGATAAAAATTATAAAACTGGTGAACAATGGGTCAAGTGTATTTTTTTGTAATATAATGCAATATACAATTATATTATTTCTAAAATTGAAAGCAGCGCACAATCCTGTGTAAGGACACAGAAGGAAAATAAGATGCACTCGAGTACGCATCGCGACGGAAGCTCAATGGATAGAGTACCGGACTAGAAACTTCGGTTCCGACGGTCCAGATCCGGTCGTCGCATATTTTTCATGCGACTTGTTCACTTAATTCGCCCCATCGCACTCTCATATACGTAACCGTAATAATCTACATCCTATAGAGCATAATATCACCACAATCGTCGCGTCGTGCTTCGCACAATTCAAATCCCTTGACTACCTATATAGTGTTTGCTCGTATCCAACGTAAACTCGCATGGCAGGCTTTTTGTCCACCCGCTCTATCTCTTCCTCTGCCTCTAGTTCAGTCACTAGGGTACGCGGACAGCTAGTTATGTGCTAAAGGAGATCGAAGCGCGCATGCATATGCATATAGCTTCCGCGTCGTTTGCGTCCGGCTGGAATTGCGTGCGCGAGCGCGAATGTCGGGACAGCGATGTTTTGGAGTTCGCTGGAGGTAGTGAAACTGAGCTATTGAGACGCGGCTTGAGGTTGGGAAACTATAGCCGCTGGGAGGTATATAACTTTTCTTCATAATCTTCATATTATTAGAATGCATTCGCGTGGAAAATATATAGAGTATATATAGAAGGCTTCATTCTGAAAGAGCATATCGTCAGTTGCATTGTTTACGTTTGCAAAGTGCCGAGTTGAGGAAGATGAAATTTCAGAAAGGTTTATTGCGCAATCGGCAAAAGTGTGCAGCACCCTATGAATGTTACAAAATCACTCTAATGATATTATTTCTAGTGCACTACTTCATTATCGTGGCTTGTTACGAAACTTTTGCAAGAACTGGCACAGTGCTTACTCAAGCTTTTTTTCCCTTCTCACAATACCTCTGCTATTATGAGATTAAAATACACTCTTAAAGATGCGGCGTATACGGAAATATAATAATAATCCGTCACTATATGTTTGTTTTTTGAGAAAACATCGTTACCAAACTAAGCAAGAGTGAAGCACTCTCTGCCTATACTTGAACTAAATTACGGAAAACGTCATTATCTGGCCGCGGTTGGAGCAGCGCGAGCGCCTACCTATATGAGGAAATCTAAAAAAAGTAGCACTTATCTCCATCCCAAAATGTTAAATTTTTTTTTAAAGCACACCTTCGCGACAAGGTTGTTCTCATTTGATAGGTCATAACATATACGAAAACGCTCGTGTTCAATAAAAAACCACTTGGAGACACCTTTTTAGAACAAAATCCATTTTTCTTATGGGAATTTAACATGGGAAAAATGGACGATAAGTAGTCACTGATAATTAATCAATGGCAAGCTAATAAAGATGACAACAAATATTTCACAAAAAAGCGATTAAAGTAGAAGAAAAGACCTTTAATTTG
>UXGD01003562.1:0-19982 GCA_900474315.1 Torymus auratus | reverse complement strand
TGTGCTGAAATTTTATTGTTTTTGTATTAAACTAATGAATTTGTAAATTAAATTACGTTCAGTTAAATTATTCTTAAAATTCAGTAACATTTGTAATTTAAAAGTTTCTTAAATTTAAGAACATTTTTCACAGTGAATCATTTAAAAAGGTCTGAAACCCAAATACCCAGGGGATGCGCGAAGTCCTTGCAAAAAAAGGGATCTACGGAGATGTGCGACAGTGAACAAGTCAATTACTTGTAAAACTTGCTATTTTACCACCAATATAAGTACGAAAATATCGTATTGTCTTGCTCTCGTACAGCCCTAGAGATGAGTGTGTGTATAGAGATTGGTTTCGATGAAAATGTGGAAAATGGATTTTTATTGTAAGCTTATAAATAGATGAGAATTTCTATTAAAACACAATCAGGAGGTGAATTGGAATATTTTAAAATATTAGCAATTGAATAGATCACATGCTAAATTCTAGCATAAGAAATCTGTTTGTAAAGTACAAAATTTACGCAACTATATATCATTTTTTGCTGTAAAAATAACAATTCGTAGTTATCAATTCTTACGTAAAATATTACTGTACAAAACGTTTCTTTGCCAATCAAATGACTTTAATAGTTCTAAACCTGACCAATAATTGTTGTTCATTACAGAGAAACCCGCAGAAAATGTAAAAAGTTTTCCCGCAAAATGACCATTCACCGCCCAACAATTTATTAAAAACCTTGGATATACGAGTTTCTGTACTTTTTTTGCATCGTCTGGGCGCACTCGAGCGTACACACATACACTACTTATACGGCAAAAGGAGGGAAAAAATGTCATTATTTTTAAAAACTCGCCACGCCATATAAAGCCATTATATTCATAATTTTACAGTAGGATAAAAAAAATGGCCGGGCGAGCGAAGAAAAATATAAACGAAGGAACACACAATCAACTCTCCGCGCGTCGGTCGAGAGTTGCGCTCGCGTATATACGTTCAACAGCTCAATTATATCGACCATTATACGTGTAATCATGCAATTACGCACGTAATCACGGCAACAACGCGCGTGCGCCGCTCACCGGGGCGATAAAATATAAAACTCGCTCACGGCGAAAAACGCGCGAAAGGCGTACGTATATATACACGCGCGCAACGCGAAATCCGCCCTCGTCCGGCACGCGATCTCGCTTGAGAGAGCGAAAAAAAAACGCAGCAATGTGCCGAGGAATCGAGTGTACGAAAACAAACTCGATCGTCGAGCACACTTCAATTGATTTATCGGCTTTTCCGGCCACGATATGATAGCCATTAGGCTGCTGCTCCCGAAGTGTAAACGATCGCGGGTTGAGCAAACAAACGCTATGGGCACAATTCGCGCGGGGGAAACAAGAGCTGCCGATGATGCTTTACGAGAATAGTTCGTTCCGAGAGCGAGGAATGAGTCTCGGCGAGAATTTTTTCCCGCTCGCCCGCGCGCGCGCGATTGTACGGCGCTATTTATAGGGGGAGAAGAGAGCGAGCGGCGAATGTGAATGTATAAATCAGTATCGCGCGAGAGCGAGCGAGCCTCTCTTTCTCTACTCGTTGTTACGGCAAGAGGAAAAGAAGACGAAGAAGAAGCGTGCGCGCACGATGTAAAGGTTCAGAGGCCAGCTGAGATTAAGAGCTTTTCAGATATCCACGCTCGCGTGGAATAGCCTACGTTTCACGCTCGCGCGAGCGCGTGAGTCGACGACGGCGCGCTAAAAATGCTAATTTTCAATTTGGATCGTGCACTTTTGGCCTCGCGAGCGAGCGCGCTGAAATCTACGGAGAGTCGGGGCAAGAGATGAAGAGTTTGTTTTTAAAGAGTCGTGAGTCGGAGATGAGCGATTTGTAGTTCGGCGGCAACGGCTCGCGGGCCGCGTTTATTGATTCGTTTCGTAAGATTATTATCGCGGCACGGATTCGACGTGTGCCCCGCTGATATTGTTATGTGAATTTTGCATGAGCGCGCCTGGCGAACGCTTGATTTCGTGTGTGTTTGAAATGTGTGCCGTTTTATAATCAATTTTTATTTGAGTTCTAGCCGGAATTGTGCGATAAAAATCTGTAATTTATTTATCCGTTATATAAAGATGTATTTTCATATTTTTCTTATAATATAGCGTGTAATAATAGAAAATAAAACTGTTCGATCAAAATTGAATTAGTTTATTACAAAAATCTTTTATTTCCGCGTTTATAAATAATTTTTTGTGCGGTATTTAATAATAAAATTACGAGTATAGCTATATATAAGATGCTATAATAACGCAGGCTATTATTAAATTTTTTCATACCTCATCATAAACCTAGATGGGTTTAATCTTAACCGCACAAAATAATTGCACTTAATATATAATTATTCTAACAACGAACAAAAAATAAACGAAGAATTAATTTCAAATTGAACCCGACCATAAAAGTGTACACTATAATAAAATAACGAAAAAAGTCGCTTCTCCCCGGCAATGACCAATAATTGCGTATATCAATCGATAAAATAAACCAAGCAAATAAACTGCCTCAAACATCCGCGAATTAATATTTGTTTAAAGAAACCATCATTACCCGGCATCGACGATCCGCGAGCTATATAGTAGTGCTTTAAACATAATTTTCGAGAAGCTCCTCATTGGCCAGTTCCAGCCGTACAACCTGCGCACGCGTGTTACCCCCCTCTACACACACTGTCTTACGTCCACGTACACCACAATGCCGAGATAATTTCACCTCGAAAAGGCGAACTTCCAGCAAAGAAAGAAAGATATATAATTGCGTAATTACTCGAGTCCGTGCAGTTATATAGAGGGCAAATAAATAGGGAGGAGGTCGATTTTCGAGGGGCCGGCCAAAGTGGGGACGTGTATGTACACGGAGTGGGGGAGCGAGCGAGAGCGAGTTGCGGAAGGTGGTTTTCGCCGAGGAAGCATAATTACAGGCCGATCGTTTCGCCATAAATAAAAGCCCGCGCGCTCGCTCGCGTATACGAGTCACGAAAGGGAGAGAGAGAGAAGACTCTTGGCGCGCGAGGGACCCCAAGGGTGCGAGCGCGACTCGTATTCCCAAGGCGGGTATACGCGAGAGATGTATGTTGCCTGAGCCCTCCTCTGTGTGTGTATGTTACGAAATAAAGTAATACGTGCAAGGTCAAGCGAAGTCACTGGAAAATGGTGTGCAGCAGCAGCATGTGTGCACGGGGGCACATGTGAGGTTGTCTTTCGGGGTATGTAGGGATTAGGCGGTTTTCGAGGGGCTCTAATGGAGCGTGAAAAGTGTCTTTCGGGATTCTTCAAGCCATATACGCGGTTACTGTTGAGGTCCGCGTCGTGTCGTCGCGACCGGGGGGGATTGTTTGCTTTGTCGCGTGTAGGCAAATTGATGGATTTATAGAAAGTGGCGGTGGGTGAAAAATTGCGGGATTGTGTCGATTGTGATGTCGTATATGTTATGCAGATATGCTCATAAATATCAAAATTTATATATTTATGCAAAATTTTAAAATTTATGATTTTATTAAAACATTTTGTAAAGTTATATGAAAGGAAATATTTGCGCTCATGGCTATCTTGCGAAACTTCAACAATTATCCATAAAAATAACAATAAGATTAATATTCCACACTATAAATGTAAAATTTCAAGTTGCGTTTAAAATCATATCGATTTATCCATACGATCACTTCACCATGATAACAGCTCATAATATTCAGAGCACCGTGCGTGTAGATTTGCACTTAAACGATTTTGCAATTCGAATCGTACAATCTACCTATATTTATTACATTTCCCCGCGCTAACTTCTCGCAGTCCTCTCACCTTATAATCTCGCATTCGCAAGTTCCGTATACGTGCAACTTATACGATATTATCCACATTTTTAAACTCTTGCCGGCACGCGTTCGCCTTAGGACATTTGAAAAAAAATTGTACACCTACATAAGAACTCGTTGCTCGCAGGCGCGATTGCAGAACGATCGTCGATTTCCACACTCGCGCGTTCAAAAATTACGGAAAATATATTTTTTCTGGCGCCGCGCGGCTGCTAAAAACGAGTTTGAGCGACACTAGCATTTGAAAAATTCTAGTGGTCGCATATACACACGCGTGTGCGCATTGATCAATCGATAATGTACTCCCGGATATTAATCGGTTTTTATGCGAAAACGCGAAATATGCCGCGAGTGAATAATATCCTGTTTCTCGGAAAATATTCCCAGTTGTGGCAGAGACACTCGCGCGAAGTAGCTTTCTACGATTTATCCACACATTCTTCTACACGCGCGCCTCGATGACAAACAATGACACACGCGCGTGGTGGTTTTTAAACGCAAATCCTCCCCCATCCACTCTATTCCTGAATTCGCTACACAATGCGCACTTACACATCGCATACTTTACCGGCATTTTTCAACAGTTTGTGCTGCACGCGCGGCTAATAGACGCCTTTATTATCGGCCCAAGCGAGCGCTCTCGACGCTCCCGCGAACGAGAAAGAGATACGAGGTCGCGCGGGAACTGGTTTTCCAAGATGCGCACACACACACACAGCATGCGTGCATGCGTATACGGCTTTTTATCTCTCGCGCCGCGTAATTCCGCCTTTGGCCGCGCGATTTCTATCGCTCGCGCGTTTATATGTGGCTCTCGGACGTTCGGCGCTAATTGTCGGACAGTGTGTTCATCTTGATAAGGTGTGGCGAGCGTGTGCGCTTTTTTCTCCCAGATTTATAAGAATTTTAAGCGGCTGCGAAAGAGTTTTTTTTCGGGAAGAGAGAGGCGCACAGGTGAAAGATTTATGTCGCTAGGGTCGCTTTATGGGTCTTTAGCCACGGCAGCGCTGCCGCGCGTACACACTCGGATGAGTTAAATTCGTGAGCGCGAGTCGCGATAATTTAAATGGATGGGTTCGTCGTGGAGCTTTGATTGTGTGCGTTACGTGGATTGCGTGTTTGTCGCTTTAAAGTGGGTGAGAGTTGCGCGGAATTAGGTTTTGAGATGTGATATACGTTGGGTTTGCTGGAAGTTGAATTTTTTTATTCTTATGAATGCATAAAAATTTTCTTTACTATGCGTGTGTTTAAATTATTTTTTAAACACGTTGATACTTGTTGTATTCATTTAAATACTTATATCGAATAATAATTTAATTTATGATATGTTAATTCTATAATTTAAAGAGCAGCACTTATTAGCAGCTCGTTATTGTGCTAAAACTTGATCGATTGATCAACTTATTGCAGTTGTTCGGCACCAACTAACTAACGAAGATAATCAAGTATATATTTTCATCATTTTAACCAGTTTTAAAAAAGCAAAAATAAAATTATAATCTAAAATTATTCGTCATTTAAAATTAGTCTTGATTCAAAACGCATAAATCGTTATGCGTGCGTTTTTGTAAACATATGTATAAATGAATTCATTTTAAAGTGCCCACAAAATTCAACACTATAAATACTTCGGCTTTCACAAGAATGATCTACGATTTTAAACTAGAGATTAGATTTATCTTTAGGATTCGATCGAGCTCGAAAATTTGAAATTTTTAGCTAAGTAAGTAGTAAATCATTTCAATATATCCTCATACGATAATTTATTCACCTCGTAAACTACCAGGTAAAACACCTTGAATTCGATTATAGAGTAGCACACTAGCTACAATTTCAGAGTTATTTATGGGTTCAAAGTTTCACCTCGAAGTCAGCATGCATTAGATTACATTAGCAATTTAATTTTTTAATTTTATAGCTTATTATTAGAAAACCGGTAAAATAACTTTTCAATTCATACCATCCAATAATTTTAAAATTCCAATAAAATTTACGTTACATAAATATAAAATCGTCAAATTCAATTCTCAAGATCTCCCCTGCACTCACATACCCTATGAAATACAAACTGTGAAATAAGCACTTCAAACCCCAACAATAAACCCCTAATCGACCATAAAAACCAGAAAAAATATCCTCTCTTTGTATATACCTACTCTCCAAATCACCGATAATCGCGCCCCACCGCTCGGCCCTATATACCCTCTCTCTTTCTCTTCCTCTCACCGCAAAACTGCGTTGACCCAAGACACACAACCGCTCCTCCGGCCATAAATCCTGATTGCGCGTATAGAGCACAGCAAGAATCGGCACAAATCGAAGACGCGCTATCCCATATACCTCCGTATATATAAACGAAGGGAAAAGCGTGCGGATCGGAGCACGCGGTGCCGCCTGTTGCTGCAGCCTCTGCCGTACCGCCTCTCCATGGGGATCTATCTACCTCTCTCTCTCTCTCTTTCCCTCCTCTCTCTCTGGCGCTCTGGCTGCTCCACGTGATCCTGCGCGCGCGACTATACTCGCCGCCCCCTTTGGCGCGGCTACGGAAATTTACGAGCGTGTGTGCGAATATCGGGCGTGATGCGCGCGCGAAACAATGATCCTTATTGTCGAAGTCGTCGTCGTCTACGTGAAAGAGTATGCGACGTCGCGCGTAACCTTGCGGAGACCGACTGTTACGGTGTATTGTGGAGGCTTAGTCTAGTTTTCGAACGGTTCTTTCAATGGGTTGACTTCTAAGGTTTTGGGAGGTAAGGGTTTGAAGAAAGCGCAGCGAGATAAATCAAATTCTCAGGGGGGATATGGTTAGGGGAGTATATAAGGTGAATGGAGAGCAGCTTGGCTGTTGCACGCCGTTGGATGTTTGGGATTCTTGGGGAGTGAGAGAGAATGAGAGGAGTATATTGTTGGGATATTTCGGACGATAAACACGCAATAAGATTTGTCCCGGTGAGAGTTTTATTGGCGCGGGATCGATAAACGTCGGCAAAGTGAGACATAAATTTTATTAACGCATCTTAATTGGTTATAGAGAGAAGGAATTAGTTATATGCTACTACTATATACAAAAAAAAGATGTCCCCATATACTTAAATTAATGTCCCTTCTGTCAACGTGGTCGAAGAAAGAATAAAAAAAAATGTAATTTATGTCTCGTTCGCGGTTAATTATTAGGTTATTCGCGATCGATATCTGTATACTAAATTGAAGTGGTTGAATAAATAAAGAGTGGAAAGAAAATTCCTGTAATTATGGAAAATTATATTAAATTCTTGCCATGAATTTATAATGTGAGCTCGCTGCATCGAACAAATTGTGGCGCACAAAATGGCCGGGGCAAATTGTATGGAAAAAATTTGCAAAGAAGTATATAAAAATGGCCGGTTAACAAGATGCATTTCACGTATAATCACATAGAATTATGTCGGATTATTATTCCAGGCCGAAATTCATACGGTAATTTTAGACAAGATACACGGTACGTTTTCATATGCGGCATATGGCGTCGCAACAATTTCTCCGGTATAATAAAAGGCATTTGAGTAAGTTATATCAACATCGCAATCTTTAGATCCTTTACCGATATAAACTAGATTAAAGCGACGCAATTACTAAATAAAGCTTTCAGCGACGTTTTATTTATCCGATCGCGCTCTATAATTTCCCGGAATCCACTCGAGAATAACAATGCGAAGAGCGCGGCGCCTCATTTCCATGCTATTTCTTTCTTTTCTCTAAACAAAACAAGTCGCCGATAAATCTCTCATGCATATAACGGCTACGACGAAATAATACGTCAAACAACCGAGGCAATAATTAAAGCCACGGCGGAATAAATTTCGCGTCGCTCTGTCCTGTCGACTACTGTGAAAATCGCGATTCGCGACACTTTGCGTCTAATTTTACGTAAGAAATAAAGCCCTCGTCTCCGCGTGCCAGGCATACTCTCTTCTCGCGAACGGAAAAATCGGCTATAATCCTAGAGCCCACACTCGTAATCTTCTGCCACGTGCTTTCCTCCTCTTACTCTTACTCTGGCTCGCCATCGCGCGATTAAATCGGAACTCTCTCGCGCTCACGTCTTCCCTCGAAAGAGCGTGACGTAAGCGCGGAGAATCGTTGATCCCACGTGATTTATTCGTACGAACACTCGCTCGCTGAGTGTGACGATCGGCGACGAAGAGAGAGAGAGAGAAGAGGAGAGGATGAAGAAGACACGAGTGCGCGCATCCTTGGGTCATGCGCGCGAGCACCGAGGTGAGGAGTGTGTGTGTAACAATCGCCGGATGCTGCGCAGAACAATCGTATAGCCGCGGTGGAACCTACTCACTGTGAGCGTATATATACGACACAGTCGTATAGGCAGAGAGCGAGCTTCTTCTTTTCGACTTCGTTCGGTCGTGCGAGCGTTCGTTCGTTTTTATTTATACGCGCTGCGAGAGAGCCAGCGAGTGTGGCTGTCTTCGGCTCGCTTCTTGTCAGCGAGAGAGCTGGACGCGGCGATATTTCATGCTACGCAGCGTCATATGAGCGTGTGGACAGCTGCTTTTTTGCGAGAAGTGAGGTGGTGCCGATCGGTTTGGTACTGCATTTGGGATTAATCGATAATATAAGATTGTTTTTCAAACATATCGGCTTGGCATTAATTTTTTATTTTTTTTAAATAATTGTAATTTATTTAGAAATTAAAACTTTTAAAAAATCTTCATCTATTAAATATATAATTATTATTCATTCGATTTTTAGAAAATTTAATAACCTTATTAACACATTATGTATTCAACGCATTATTTTCTGTAGACGACGAACATCACCGTTCAAAATTGCAAATTGCATCTCGCAGCTCATAATTTTCCGCTTAACGACTTTCCTCGACACCGACGCTGATCGCACGATTTTTCAAAAACTCTTCGTCGCCATTCTCAACGTATATTCTCTTCAATATTGATCCGTTGTCGCGCACTATCGTACATACATACATACACATACGTGCGAGAAAATTACAGATCCACATTCCCCCTTCATTATTCATGAAGCATATCAAGATTCATTAAATTTCATCACTCTCTCTCTCTCTCTCTTAACACATTCCGTATTAAATTATGCGCTAAACCGCCATTACACAGCTCGACTAAGCAGACTCTAAACTGCAGTCTATCAGTCCATCGGCGTGTAGCTGGCCGACGTGTATAACCCCCCACCTATTCACCTCCACCTGTGATTATACATACATACGAAATTCACTTTCCAAGCATATACATATATAATAACGACACGTGCGGCGCCTTTACACAGTGGCGGCTGCGTGTGTGCCCTCTACACTCCGAACCGCGTGCACGCCTATAGGAGAGAGAGTAAAAAAAACTAGCAGATACATTAAGATAAGTGTGCCATAAATTTTATCGGCCGAAAGCGCCCATACGTTAAAGTCTCGCGCGCGATCGCGAGGAAATCAAGGACAGTCGGGAGACGCGTACGAGAAAGACACACGCGAACGACTTCATTCTCTCTCTCTTTCCTTCTTTATTCGCATCTATATGTATACACGTGTGCACACGGAAAAGCGCTATAGACACACAGTGAGGTGAGAGCAAAGTGCTAGCTCTCTCTCTCGCATATATACGAGTATAGGGGCTGTGATCGCAGGCGCGCGCTCGTTCCCCGGCGACCTCGAGAGCCATAAATAAATGCTCCGTCGCGGCCCGCCATTCGGCCTATAAGCGTATATGTTTTCTACGAGTGTGTATGGCAAGAACGCGAGCGAGCAAGCGCTGCACAGCTTTCCCCACACGGCCTATGTGTGTGTTGTACATATAACGCGAGAACGAGGGTTTTAACCAGGAAGAACGCGCCGGACGATCGGGACCGACAGCGTGCGCGCGCGAGCTGCTTCCTACTTCCCCGGAGGTGTGTGCGACGAGGAAAAGCGGCCGGACCACACGCTGACGACGCATGAGCAAAACGACGCTGTGGCGTGTGCCGAGGCTTTTCACTTTCTATATATACGCGCGTATGTGGTTTAGAGATATTGTATAAGCATGCAGAGACAATCGCGGTTTTATGAAGTCGAGAGATCGGTAGGTGGAGTTGTGTGATTCGAGGGAGGGAGAGATTTCTAGAGTGTGTGTCAAAAGTGGTGGGTGAATAGAGAAAATTTTGAAAGTTTGTGGTTTTCGGTGAATCGCATTGTCGCGGGTTATGTAGAATGCCTGCGGGTGAAAGTCTGAGGTGGAATGGGAAGTTTGTGCAAAAGTCGAGTGTTTAGGCTGCACAGTAGGTTTTCAGTGTCGGAGAATGGCTATGCGGCTTGCAGCTGCGGTACGAGTATTTGTCGACAGGTCATCGACGATTTTAAGTTATGCTTCCTGGGCTTTCAAAATATTTTTGAAAGCATATATAATTTATGAGAGGGAAAACGTTGTACATCAGATTATTGCAAAATCAAAATTTTTAATCAAAGATAAAGCTCTCCTCCATTGAAATATATAGGTGGATAAAAATAGACTAATTACACATAAAAAAAATCTCACCACGGCAATCTTATGCAATTTTTCATCACCTGCATAAAAACACATGATTCATAATACAGCTCATAAATCGGTAAGGAAAAAAAGATCGTTAATTAATGTGCGAAATTAACTCAGCAGATAACCAATCGAAATCACCGCGCACAATTGAAAATATCGATCGCAATCGATACGCTCGCCATTACTTACTTATACAACTTCAACCCGGCCGCGTGTACGTAACGTTATCAAAACGGAGCCATCCGTGCCCCGCGAGCTCCTTGAAACTTTCGCATCACGCGGCCCGACGTCGGAGAGAAAAAAAAGCGAAAAGTAACCCAATAAAACTTTGGCAAAACTTTTTCCCCTCGCTCGCCACACACACACGCATACCATTCAGTGAATCAATTTTTCCACCGATAAAGGCCGCGCGTGGAGGGGAACGAAAGAGAATCTTTTTCTCTCTCTCTCTCCGCAGGTCGGTTTATCGCGGATCGCGTGCGCTCTGGTTTATTCGCGCGCACTTCACACCTACGCAAAAACACACATATACACATATAGATGTGTGTGTATAATGTATACGTATATATTATGGGTCGATTGCGACCGACACGCGCTCGATATAAAGCACACGGATGTACCTATAAGTAAACGCAAAAGTCCGTGCAGTTGGAAAATTACGCGTGTTCTACTATTTCTTCTTCCATGCGAGTGTTTGTACGTGTGGTGCACGCGTCGTGTCCCCGATAGATGCTCAAGACACAAGAGAACAAATCGATGCATACGCACGTGTTTTCTTGTGCACTCTTTCGTATACGCCCTTATCTTCCTCTGTTTCTTCTCCTGCTGCTGCTACAGTTGCCGGTTCGTCGTATTCTTCGCTTTACCCTATTCTCCTTTCTCTTTTGTGATACCACCGAGACCGCCGCGGCTCAATCTCTGTTGAGTATATGTATATAATGCGCGCACTTGCCCGTATGCGTGTTATGTCTTTGCGTGTGCGATGGATTTCTGTATGGAATCAGAGAATGTTGGAGATTTGATTTATTATACTTCATTATCCCTGCATATGTTCGAGTGAGCGAATTTTTTGCTCTTATATTCGACTCATTATTCATCACAAATTATAAAAGTAAGAATTTATGTTATCACGGTCACCCGCGTGTTTGCATTTAAAATCGTATTTATAAAAATAATACATTAAAAAAAAAACTTTAAAATCTTAACAAATTTCATATATAATATTCATGACATAGAAGCTTAAACCTACAGATCAAAGCCATGCCATTTCATTAACATAACTGTACATGTTCCGTAACACCAAAGATACAATCTAAAAGACAAAACCATCCTAGAAACATCGCCATAAAAAAAAAAATCTTTCGCATTACACCCGCGCAATCTCCTGCACATCGGCACTCGCTTACATCGAAAGTAGCACGCGCGCACACCTTAGCGTCCAGCCAAAGCAGGCAGCCAGCCAGCCGACCCGCCAGTCAGTCAGTCCGACGTCTCCGCGCACCGCTCGCAGCTCGCTATGTGTACGTCCGATCAAACGCAGAGAGAAAGAGAAACGCTCGGTCGCTCGCTCGCACGCGCGCACGAATCGCAGCTGACTGCGTATTGTTCCCGCTAGGAAGGTAAGTCATTAATTTCCCCGCTCCCGCACACAAACACATACTCCCCCTATATGCGTGTAGGTCTACATACAGCCACAGGAACAGCGAACCTTCGAACGCACGCGGAGTAGACTCCGATTGATAGTCCACGGCGAGTTTTGTCTCTTTCTCTCGAGCTGATGGCTTATCGGGGGGGCCTTATCGCCGCATATGTATATAACCCTTTGAGAAGGAGAGAGAGAGCAACAGCTGGTTCTCGCGAAGTATATTACGACCTTAGCGACCGAACGTCACCGTTACGCGCGTACTGCTCTGATTGCGTATATAAGTGAGTTCTTGTGCCAGGACCGCTAATATACGCGCGGCATCGCACGCTTGAATTATGCTGATTTATTTCCTCGGGGCTGGCGTTTACGCACGCCACGTGAGGAATACAATCAAACGCGGCTTCTTTGCATCGGGAGGTTGAGAGAATTGGAGGGATGTGAAGATTCGGTTGAGATGAGGAATGGGTAATTTTTGGGTTTTACAGTGGAGCGAGGATATAAGTATGTTCGTGTGCAGCAGCTGATGAATAAGGGATCGCTAATTTTGGTGAGCGAAGGCCGATGTTGTAGCTGTACGATAATATCGCACACAGGCGTGCAAGGCTAGTTTAATTAAATTATGTAAAACTCCGACCTTGAGACGATTATGAAGAGGCGATCTTCACAAAAGATTATTTCGTATAATATGAATAACGTGCAAATTGTTGTGAATGGGGTGTTATAAAATCTTGGTAAATAAATTATATACCGAGACTGTAATTATCAATATAGCCGCGTTATAGCCAATAATCATATGAAGGAATCATTGTAATAAAAACTTTAAAAGGAAAGTATTTAATTAACTATGGTCTATACCGTTAGAGCTGCACTATATAGCAAGATTAATCTTGATATGGTATCGTCTTGACTCAATTTTCAAGACAATAACCGATAAAATATTTATATTTTTCGATACAATATTAAGATTGCAGTATCAAGAATGTAAAGAATCTTGTCTTGTTTTGAAAATAACTAAAGATTTTCTAATCGTAATAATTTATCGAAATAATCATTGATAACTAATTAAAAACAATTATTCAACTTTCACACAAAGGCATCTTTATTAACTCAATAAACTTTGATAGTCGATGACTCCTATATCCCCTCAGGCCTGCTTACTTAGGTACGTGAGGTAACAGGAAGGGGGTGCGCCGTCTAGCGGTGGTGTCGGAACTAGACTCTGGCCGATGGCACATATATGGCGGGAAAAATCAAATTTCAAATTTGGCATTTATTTATACTTGTGCCGAAAAATGTATTTGTAACTTAAAAGTTTCTTAAATTTAAAAATATTTTTAACAGTCAATTAATGACTGACAAGACCAAAACAAAAGGGAAATTTTCAAGAATTTACAAGAGCGAGGTAATAATTACAGAAATAGTGTATTGCCTTGCTCTCGTGCAGTCCTAGCTACAATCAAACTATGCTCAAAACACACAAAAACAAAACCAGAATATACGCACCAGACGCACACACACTCGTTTCCTCAAACACGACCTAATCGCTCATAATCGCGCGGGCTTTTAATAGCTAAACGCCGGTCCGATAAGCCCCCAACTGTCTCCCGCTACCGCGACGATTAATTATCCTCATCTCGTGAATTTCTTCGGTCTCTCGATATACGCACCGCATACACACGCACGCATATTATATACGGATGGACAAAGCGAGCGAACAAACGGCAACACGGAGTCGATGCTCCGGCGATATAACCGCACCGCCGCCACTGCGCATATGCGAATATATACACACCCATATTATATATACTTCGAGATGGTAATGCATTCTAAGATTGTTGTTGGTGTGTGCGTGCGCGCGTGTGGAGCGCGGAGAGAGAGAGACCGGCCGCCAAGTGATGGATGGAGACACGGGGCATCTATCCCCATTCCCTCTCTCTCTCCCTCTCTTCGATGTATGCGAGTGAGGGAGCGACTCATTCCATTGTCGTCTTTTCTCGGCCTCTCGCGATCGTTTCTTTTATTTTCGCGGATTTTTTGCGCGCTTTACACGCGCTCTCACTCGCGCGCGCCTTCTTTTTCGCGTTCGAGTCGTGGAAAAGGAAGAGGAGAGTAAGTAAGCAACGCGTGTGCCCCCTTCCCCTTTATATGGCGGTATTTTTTGCGCATATGAAATGTCGCTTGTAAAACAAAGGCTGCGCGACGGGCTGCTGCTGAGATTCGCGTGCATCAGGCTTCTTATGTAGATTCTTGGGCGTTTTGCTCGGATTTAAAATAAACGCTGTGTCGGCCCTCGTCTTTTTGCGCTGTGATGTGGAATCGGGGGAACATATACGTCTTCGAGTTTCTTTTCAAGCCCGCAGTATATTTCGTAAGTTTGGCTGGTAAAAATTTATTCAGATAATTTTCGTGAATTTTACATATTCTTTTATTTCGATTGAAATAGTGCATAATGGAATATAAGCAGCATTCTTTTTTTTCATTATCAATCACGGCTATTATTCGTAATTAATAACACACCGAAATAGATAAAACAATGAAAACATAATAAACATCAACCACCGTCATCATATCATTTACAAAATATATCCCCCCCAGCACCGCAAAAAAATCCCATGCAAAAACAAATCCAGCATGCTCGACACGGGTCCTCAAAAATAATTCAATTTATAATACGCGCCACCCGCGGTTCGCTCTCCACCAACTCTCACAACGCGCGACATCAGCAGGCGCATGCACTGCATTAAAAAAAAAAATACGCCCTCCACTCTTCCCCCCACGCACTCAGCGTCCTAGCGAAAAGAAAAATCCATTAAAGTATCTTCCACGTGCATCTCTTTTGTGTATGTGTAGTGTATATGCTCGCTCCACTCGCGGGACTCACTCTCTTTCGTCCTCCCCCGCGCGCGCACTCGGACAGTTATAAATAGATTCAAAAATTATAGCTTTTCAATTTGAATGCCACCGCGCGCGGGTGATAGCGGCAGCGGCGCTACAAGGGGGATACCGCCGAGAGCTTTTATACATGCGGAGAAAGAGAGAGAGTTCGCGTGCGCCGCGGCGCCGGGATCATTTGTTATCTCGCGGCTCTCGCCCTTCCTCGCTCTCGCTCTCTCTTTCTGGAAGGGCTCCTTTTTCTCTCTCTGTCGCTTGCTCCATTGCGAACGGCCTCGTCCCCTCTCGAGCGCGCGCGAATGTAGGTTTGTTTCGGGACAATTTAAACGGCTCCACAATGATCCCGCGTGTAGCCGAATTCAATTACTGTCGCTCGGATGTGGGTGTATGTGTGTGTGTGGGGGGGAGGAGGTGTCCTTTTGGCCACGCGTTCTCGTGCGTTCCTACGCGTCGTCCTTTCTGCGGAAGATATAATCGGCCCATTGTCGATTGTCGACACTTTTCTTCGTATGTAGTTAATCGTTTTCTGGTCCCGGAGAGATGTGTGCTTGTTCATCTCGAATGCTTTATCACAATAGAGTGTGGAGAGATTTTGGAGTTATGAGGATGTATTTCGTTCCTCATAAATACTTGTCTTGAATTTTCAAATATTCTCGTAAATAACGATCTGCAGTTTATTTAACTTGACAGATTATAATAGAGAACGAATGATATTATAATACCTACAACAGCGGTATGGAGAAAATAGAACAACATTGCAACACATACTTTTCGTGCCCGCACCATTCTCTATACCTCCCACAAACCCCGCACCTACTTATATTTCGCATCGAACCCGACATCTCAGTTCCCAAGCCAGGCCCGAAATACCTCAGCCGCCTCCATTACATAAAAATTAATGCTCTCTCTCTTTCTCTTCCACACAATACCTTATACATTCCCAAGCCCCAGAATAGCCATTCTTGTTTACCCACGAGTCAGCCCCCCGTTATAATATATCTCGTCCGAAAAATCGCGCGATCGTTTCGTAACAGGTGGACCACGATCGGTGGAGCTTATGCGCTGCACCCTATGCATCGGCGTTTCCGTGAGCGCGCGCGGAATGTCGACAGGTCGTTGATATTGCGCGGCGTCGCGGTCCCGCGAATCTTTGGCCCGCATCGGAAACAGCTGCGCGCGATCACAAATCAGAGCGCGCTGCTGAAGTCTCTCTCGTGAATGACGCAAAACACGCCTAGGTAAATTTAAATTGCCCATGGACCGCACGGACCGCGAACTCGACTTTTTGGCGAGGGGGGAATGAGAGTGAGAGAGGGATTTTCGTTTTCTCGTGTTTGCGTCGTGAGATGGTTGTGAGATTCGTTTTTGGAGGATGGCGGTAAGGTGGATTAAGTTTTCGGAAATGAAGGCTGGGATATAATTACTCGCTTTGATATTTTTTTGGAGCGATTGGAATAACCTTAAATGGTTTAGTCGTGTGCTTTAGTTACTTATAGTAATAGAATGTCTTTTAACGGTTAGAAGATATACCATTGAAATTGTGTGTTCATGAATTTATGATTTGAATTAAGGTTCCAAGTAAACTGCATGAGTTTTTCAATGTAAAATATTTCATCAATCAACAGATCCAAAAATAAATTAAATTATTTCTCGTATCATTTATTAGGTTTTTATAAAAAAAAACCAAAAACAAACATCAGATTCTCCAAACCTGATAAAAACTTTGTCCACAAACAATACCCCCGCCAACTTTTAATCATTTTCCGACAACCACCGTCCGTCCCTTCGATTTCTTCGCTCGTCTCTCGCCGCGTCATAAAAAGATACCGCTTCCTTTGTGCCGTCTTTCCCGCGTGTGTCTTCTTACCACGATGTCGCGCGCTTTCAGTTTCTTGCGTGTGAGCGCGATCCGCATACGAGCTCTGGCCTGAGGCCAGGATCCTGCGTTAGCTGCATTATCGCTTTGTCACGCTCGAGAAAGAGAGAATTTCGCAAATCCGTTGTCACGTGTGCATAAATCCAGTTCGCGAGTGCGAGCGCGCGGATTCTTTCCTTTTCCATCGTCGCGTTCCTGAGGAGTGCCGGGAGATTCCTGTGTTGACAATGTTCTGCCTCGGCGCAAGTTTAATTAGAGGGGCGGTTTCAGAGTGTGGGGTTTGCTTTGGATTTTGGAGTTTGGTGGGATGCCTTATTTAGATAATTTTGAAAATATTTTTAGATACTGAGAAAGGAAAAAATCCACAAATCCACAATTAATTTGTCCACACTTAGAGGGTTCAAAAAATTTTTTTAAAAATTTGGAGACACAACTCCGAAAAAAAAATTTCTCGTTCTTTAGATTATAAAATAGAGGAGAAACTTTTCGAACAGGAAAATGGTCGTGTGACACGATTTAACTGAAAAATGGATAAAAAGAAGTCAGTGATGACTAAAGGACAAGAAAATCTTTTTTGGGCGTTGTACCTCTATTATATTTTTCTTTTTATATGTTGAACCCTCTCTCTAGAGTATATTAAATGTGGACACAAATAATTGTGAATTTGCTCTTATATTTATAAATATAACAATAGAAACTACATTTTTGAAAAGCTATATTGATTTGTAGCTCAAAACAAAATTACAAAATTGCTGTGTGTTTCTGGTGACCATTACAAAATAATCGGCACAGTAATACGTTTCCCGTGATAGCTCACTCACGACTCGATATACTTTTTTTGGGGTGTACAACAAAATGATAACAATCTATTATCAAAGAGAATGGCTATAATGCCAGCGGTGCATGGAGTGGACGAGTTCTGAAACGAAAAGGTTAAATAAAAATGTCGGTTAAGGGAACAAGGGAGTAATTGCTCATGATCAAATGAAAATAACTCACTGTCTGGGAATTTTCAACACTGCTTATCCTGAATCAAACCCGCCTCTATCCGGCTTCAAATCAAATTAAATCAAACGAATCACTTCGGCTGGTTGAAGATTGCAATTTACTTTCCTCGCGGATTACATCAGAATTGCCCGGAGAATAGACTGTGGTAATTCAGAGCTCGTAATAAGTAACAATCAGATTGCAGATTATGTAAATAAACATTAGTTTGAGAAAGGGAAAAGCGGTTAATTGGCGATTTATAAAATTATCGGTTGAATTTAGGACGTTAACGATATAACTAAATTACGTTTACGTATGTGCGCTTAAAGAAATACCAAACGTTTATCATGTTTCATGTTATAAAGCATTAGCGTTTTCATTTGAATGCGTGAATTTGAAGTTTATCGTATTTATTAAAAATTAAAATATGAATTTTTATTATCTGCATTAAAATTAGTTCTCAACATAATTTGCTCAAATTTAGAGCCTTATATTATATAACACTTTTTAAACATTATTCAATTTCTTTCAACGCTAAAATTACGAAATTTCACATAACTCATATATTAAAATCTCCAACCAAATCAAGCCCGAGAAAATCATCACATTAATCAGCCTTGCGCGAATATTATACTTGCAAAAGATGAACGCCCAAGAACCAGGGCATCGCCCAACGGCGGGCATACTCGCCACACAGAGAGGCTCTCTTCCCTCATATAATACTCTCGAGTGCAGCAGCGTACACGCGAAATGACCCGATTGGTTGGGAGCCGCGCGATGGGGAGAGCCGATAAAGGTCCGCCGCTGCGGCGGCCGCGTGCATATCTGATAACTCGGATATGTGCCAGAGGTTAGCCGCGCCACGTGCACCTCTATATACGCATCACGCACCGCGCGTATATATAAGTAACTGTTATATGCGGGTAGTATGCGAAATTATCGCGGCGTGAGAGAGCGTTAATGTACGATGAGGCGAAGTGTATAGCCCCGACCTTCCACTTTCTGCCCGCGCGCTCGCGTTCTGAAGGTTATATAGTATGGAGGTGAAGAGTGGCTTATCAGGATGCACGCTCTTGAGGAGTTGAGTGTGCGGTTCGAGTTTGCTTGCGAGTTTTTTTCGTATAAGTGGATTTTTTGTGTTAATGTGAGGTTTGACGAGAAGGATATTAGAATGGTTTTGAAAATAGTTGTGAACTGAGAAGAGGGAATAAATTAAATCTTCGTGTGAAGTAACGTTCAATATAATGTTAATTTTAAATTGAAAAATGAACCTTTAACTGTAAACCAGAACATTTAGTTAGAGTTAAATATTCAGAGTGTATACGAATCATTGATCATTTTACTTCCCGTTATTGAATCTTCACGGGTGTATACTCGAGAAGCCGTGATTAATTGTTTTTTAATATAGAAAGTTCACTCGTGAATACACCTCTCAAGTCCTTTTCAATTGACCACTTTTCATCGCAATAAATAAATGATTTATGAACAACCATTACAATATTAATTATTTTATATTATACGCTCAATACTTTCTCTCTGTTTCAATTTACTCTCAGAAACATAATCTTCTCCTCCTATATTCCACATCAACTTCACATCTTCCATCCAAACACCATAATGATGGTAACCGGCCGAACCGTAACTCTCAATCTTTCAAAGCAAAAAAATAGGTCTACTCTAGCTTATCAGCGAAGCAACCAAATACCGACTACCGCAACGTTAAACCAAGGGCAACGGCCCGTCAATGACAATATCTCGTACGGGATGACAAACTTTTTTCGTAATCACGCGTGCTTAAAATAAAGAAAGCCAAAGCGGCGTTTAGTCGCGCGCGCGCTGACGTACAGCCGATAGAGATCCGAGGAAAGGATAAGAGATTGCCGCGCGCGTGCTTAAAAATGCGCGGCATCTGTCGCAACGGTGGTGTCAGAAGAAACGAAAGATGGGCCGGCGAGAGAGTTTTAGTTTGAAAAAATGGAGCACGCGGGCACGGACAAAAACAACGCTGTGTTGTGTACTTCGGTTTAAGAGGTCGTAGTGCTCAATAACTGTGTGTATGTATAAATACAAAAAACTTTGACGTAAGATTTGAATGATGCAGACAGCCAGTTAATTAAGAAATTACTGAGGAATTTCGTAAATTAGGGCTGCACGAGAGCAAGACAATACGATATTTCCGTACTTATATTGTCTCGCTCTTGTAAATTCTTGAAAAT
>UXGD01003561.1:0-19985 GCA_900474315.1 Torymus auratus | reverse complement strand
ATCATGGTGTGACGTTTTTAATTTCAAAATTGGCCAACGGCTCGCCAACCGTTAGTTAACATTTTTAGCAGGGTATGTGACTTATTATAAGAAATGACGTTCATGTCATAATATTCTAAATATTGATTTCTATTGATAATACAATTATTTCGTTTATGAAAGAATGTTCCTTCACATGTTTCCCATATATTGAAGGAAACTGTTAACTTTTCAATGTAGTGCTCAATCTTCATTTTAACTAACATATGAAAATAAAACGAAAAATGTAAATATGTATTTATTATCTAAATTCTTTTAATAAATAGATCGGGTTTTAAATTATATTTACGTTCAATTTTTAATATTACGCTTTATCTTTCTGCTCCCTTCTCCTTTCTTTCTTTCCCTCCCCTCTCACGCATACACACTATTTCTTCCCTCTCACTTTTATACATGGTTGAGTTTAAAAATTAAAATAGAATGGAAACAAAATATTGATGATAATAATTATTTTATATTTGTTTTAAAAAGTATGTAATATTTTAATAATTTTAATAATATTTATAAAATAACGGGATCCCCATGAATGCAAGTTTTTTTTTAGAATACTAAAAATAGAATACTGAAAATACTAAAATTGAATGATAGAATAACTGTATCTAAAAGTAAAAAATGTTTTTTTAATAGGATAGTTCCTAAACCCAAAGTATATAACAGTATATCGTCGTTTCCAAATAAGAAGGTGACAACTCAGAAGCCGGTTCAATAAGGGGCCAACTCAGTGTCCGGTTCAAGAAGGTGACAACTCAGCCGCCGGTTCGACAACCTCGAATGTCGACCATGTCAAATTGGCCGCTGAGTTGTCACCTTCTTGAACCGGCCGCTGAGAGTTGGCCGCTTGTTGAACCGACCGCTGAGTTGTCACCTTATTGAACCGGCTTCTGAGTTGTCACCTTCTTATTCGGGAACGACGATATATCGACGCCCCGTACGAAGAAAAGCACAACTCAGACCGTTACGAAGACAAGCTTAACCAAAAAGCACGACTCGCGGCGCCTGGACGAAAAGTAGCACAGCTCAAAATCTCGGACGAAAACTAATCAACTCGAGGCACGGGAAACGAAGAAAAGCACAACTCGCGGCGTCCGCACAAAGGAAAGCACAACTCAATCGGTCTTTTATTACATTTGTTTAAATACTATAATGAATAAAATAAAATTATTTGAGCATGCATTCTCTTCGGGAAAGCAACCTGCTAACTGCTAATGCACTTTGCAGCAGTTTTTATTTTTGCTATTCGTATAAGGTGTACTGTTTATAATAATGCAATAGTCCTAGTCCTTTCGTCCGAGTCGTGCTTTTCTTCGTCCGGGCGCCGCGAGTTGTGCTTTTCTTCGTACGAGTCGTCGATATAACCCCCACTTGGGATATAATTCAGTAAATTTATCGACGATCACACTTTCATAATCTTGAATCAAGATGATTTTTTGAGTAATATATTTTTTCTGAAAATGCTGCATTTGAACGTTGAAAAATAGATCTATATTTTTTAAACTAATTACAGAAGACAGAGTAATTTAAAACAACAACATTTTTAGTTCACTGGAAGCTTTACTATGTGAATAGAACTGTTCTCTTCACGGAATTGCTAGAAGTAAGTATTAATTGCCATTCTTATCTAAATGATGCGAACATTGTAAAGTAGGACATAGATGTTTTTACAATCTAAATAACGCAAACAGAATAAAAGATTAAGATGGTGTTAGTATTATTACATTAAAATAAATAATTAATGGGTTTTAGGTAAATGTTTTTATAGTTACCGCTGCAAAATTAGTGAAATTCATAACGTATAATCCTCCCGCAGTTAACTGACAGGGTCTTATACATCGTAATGTCATAAATCCTAGTAATTTTTGAGTTTTTAAAGAGCTTTCGTACCATTCATTTAGGTATCTGATAATGCAATAAAATTTAAGAATATAATGTTTATCTAGTACTTACTAATGGTAAGACGTTTAGTTTTCCTATCAACATTATATTTAATTACTAGGTTTTCATAATATTTTTATACTTACGCATCTTCGAAAAGACCTACACTGAAATCAATAATTTTCTGACCTGGCCAACTGATATAAAACAAGTGAATAAGTATACCAATCAAAATGAAACTAAATCGAATTAGTTCCATAATTTGACCAAGTTTTATAAGTATCTGAAAAAGGATTTCTAATATATTTTTTCCATTTCCGAAGAAGTTTTAGTCATTTTATTACTTAAATTGTTGCATTGAACTTACTAATATTGTTTCGAAACTTAAAATTAGCATATTTAAGCCCATCAATATTAAAAACGATGAGGAATATGATGATTCAAGAATATCTGTAAAACTTTTAATATTTCGAAGGATTAATGTAAAAAAATTATAATTGTAAGTGAAACGATTGTCATTAATACATCTGTTACTAACATTATAACTTTTGTATGCAGTTGAATAGTTTTTACGATGTAGTCATACGCTTTATCCCTCGTTTCCAATTTTTCAAAATGATTATCTTTTATATTCAATTTCGTTGATGTTTTTAATCGGAACCTAAAATCTTATACACAAAATATAATATACATACTGTGTTCCGAATTAAATAAAAGTGTATTGACAATAGTACCTTTCGATACTAGTGCGTGAAAATGATTTTATCCTCGTGTGGACGTTTGAAAAGGTCACAGGAGGTTAAAATCACCTTCTCGTTCGTGTATTGAACAGTATCTTTGGCACGTGTATAAAGCTTGATATATCGTATGCTTTTTTATTAAGCTTGTGTGAAATTGAGCTCTGCGCACGGAGTGTCAAAACTAATTTCATAAGAGCATTTCAATGTCATTAGAAAAGTGAATTTATAACGTGCAATTATTTTTAATAATATGGCAATAATTTATAAGCTTATAACTTACTTAATAACGGCAAATAAACCCAAACAATGCTCGATGCAAACTGCATACATTGTGTCAACGCCACAAATAATGCAGGCAGTCATAATACAGGATACATAATCAAATAAGTAAATCTTGCCATAATTTTTTTCTCTGTCTACAAAAAACTCTCCACCTAATATAAACACAGGCGGTCGACTCTCATTTAATGGCATTAATTTGTTCAGAATTATAGGTGTAAGCGGTAATGTAGTAAATGTAACTAAAGCACATAACATGTACACTGAAAATGATAAGTCGTTTAACAATCTGAAATGCTTTTTATATCGGCAACAATAATATTTGATTATTAATTAAAAAGCTTGGTAAATAAGCGACAATTTTAAATATAATTTTATCGTTTCCTTTCAAAAATTCATTTAAATTAGTTATTTTAATACCTATGTAACCGATGGTAAGAAGTCTTCCTCTTTCAGAGTATTGGATCAATATCTTTCTCTCATTTTCGTTTTTTATCAATTCCCAATTTTGCAATACATTATCGTATACTCTTTTTAACTATAAATCGAAGTTAATATTACCTTACTAACAATAAAATTAAATAAGTAAGAAGCATGTATGAAATTTACCTTGTTTTCCGAAACAATTGATGTAAGAACCTTTAAGTACATTGCAAGTAAGTATACAAGAGCGGCTACATGTTCTATGAGTATATCCATATTTACTCCAAAAAATAAATAAATTCTAAGTGTCTATTTTATAGTAGGTAATGGAATTATACAACCAATTGAAAATAATAATGAGTAGTCTCAAAGAAATTCTTACTAAAAAATTAACTTACTTGTGGTACAATCATGCAAATCATGATTATTGATATGCATATGCGAAGTAAAAGTTTTCTTTTGTAATTTTGATAAGGCCAAAGACCAAGGATCGATAATAAAGTTTTATTTATTATAAAATAACGACTATTGTAAATATCCATCTCTCTTCGATAAACGTAACTTTTTTCTTATGTTGTCGGTAACATCGATAGATATTTTACGCACAAAACTCTAACACTACAACCCTTCTAAGAAATATTAAATATGATAATTCTAATTACTTAATTTAGCACTATTATAAAAAATACGTCTTCCGTATCATAAGTTTTCAAATACAAGAATATGACTATAATACTTTATAGATCTCGATTTGCATATATAATAAACTTTAGTCACTGCTGCGGTCTGAGTATAATTAAATTAATGAACAAAAATTGTTCAATCTTACTTTACCTAAAGCTATTAAGTGTAATTTACAAAATGATTATTAGAAAATATTATTTCGATTAGAGGAAAATTATGCGGCAATTATTAGTAATATTTTTTACAATTTTGTCTTTAGAAAATGTATTAAACTTTGAATTAAAAAAAATAGATTACATTTTGCATTACATATGCAACATAATAAAACGCCAATTTCATAGAAGGAAAATTGTTGGAAAGTTTATATTTATATACCCTTTTTTGTTTTTTTAAAAAATTTGCATGTTTCTACTTTAATGTGCTACTTCAGTATTTGAAAAAGGAAAATGTGTAAATATTCAACATTCATTGTAAACTCTTTCATTTTCTAAAAATATTAGTATACTTATTACGTAGTTGGAATGAAAGGTAATTATTTATGAGACGTTTTTCACAAGTGAGAAAAGTCGAATGCGATAAAAATCACCTTACACACAAGTTTTAGACAGTATTTTATACCACTAGAGCTTAAAAATCATGTCAAAGTTGCAATTTTTAGCGTATAAATATGTGAGTTTTGTTGGCATCCTTTTCAAATTATCGTTCTTTGTAATTAATTGTATGCATTACCGCGGAATTTATATGAGATCGATAATATTTTTTACCGGTCACATAAGTATTTTATTAAAATTTCTAGTATAATTTCTTTTGGTATGTTTCGCTTTTTTTCGCTTCGCTTGGGCGACAAAGACTTACCACACGGCATGTAAATAAAGGACTATTTTAACATTATGTATTGTAAAGTACTACTTTTTTGACACTCCATGCGTAAGGTACTACTTTTTCGCACGCTTAGATTTTCAAGCGTGTGCTAAAATAGCACTTTACGCGCGTTGTGTCAGAGAATAATGTTCGACACTTGTGAGAAAAATGATACTATCACGAGTGTGATTGTTGCCCTCGCTTCGTGCTAGAATTATTTTTTTGATACAAGAGCAAAAGTGTTGATTCTAGCACGAGTATGAGGTGTGAATATTTTTTTGCCTAGCGGACCGAAAATACTTTTTGCTCCCGGCACCCGATCGCGAATATTGTATTTTCGGCCTTGCCAGGCAAAAATAGTATATTGTATACCTAGAGCTCAAAGTGGGCCTTTTTAGACCTAGTGGGGTTTGCAGTACAAGTCGTAGGTGAGCTAGCACGAGCCGAAGACGAGGATGACAAATAAAGAAAACATACGATTTTCTCCCGTGGTGCGTATACAATTTTTTTGCCGTGGTCAGGCCGAAAATACAACCATTGCAATCAGACGCCGGAAGCAAAAGTGGCATTTTCGACCCGCTAGGCAAAAAAAAAATAGTATACGCACCACGGGAGTAAAATTGCTCCGCTCACCGGCCCACATCTCGTGTTTTCCACCCTCGTCTTCAGATATGAACTATCCAAGTTTTTTTCTCCCTAGAAAGATGATTCTATACTCGTGTGATTGTCCCTCGCTTCGCTTGGGCAACAAACCTCACACTCGTGCTAGAATCAACACTTTCGCACTTGTATCGAAAACTACTATTTCGATAAAGAGAGCGTTTTAAAGCTATTTTTCGATTCCTTATCAGAAACTGCTATTATCGCACTAGTATCGAAAAGTACTGTTAAGTACCTAATACAACTACAAAAAATATTACAATTATTGACGAATATTTTTTTACCTTTCAAGTCTTGATGAAGTAGAAACGTTGATAAAAATGAAAAAAAGTTTACCCTTAGTCGATGTAGGTATAGCAGATAGACGCTTTATCATTGGGTGGCGATGCAGTGTGAAGTGCGTAAAAGGTAAGTGAGTGAACTTTCTACGGTGAGGTGCTGACCTCTATACGTTGGAACAGAAACAGACAAGGGGCGTGCAGTGTAACGGACATTTTTAAATTTATTATTCATTACTGTTTTTGTCTAGTCGTATAAAGCAGTTATTATTTTGTTACGATTGAAACAACTTTTTATGGAGTCTCGCCTTCCCAAAATAAGTAATATTAACTAAAAATAGAGATTATTAATAAATTATTAATATTTTAAACAAATGTTTGTAGAATAACATTTCTTACGAAGACAGTAAGTTAGGTAAAGAATTAAAATCAAAGACTTCAGCTATAAAAATATTTGATTTAACATTGCAATTTGTCACATTGATACTTATAAATCGTTTAACTATTATTAGATAATTGCAATATTAACTATCGACATATTTTTATTCAGAATACAGATAAGAACAGTCAATATTGCCCTTTTTAGGATTATCTTGTTATCATTTTTATATTTTCTTTATTTTCTTCATATTCTTTATTATTTATATTTATTAATAGATGATACTTTTTATTTAGTTTAGTTGCATCTACGACCTTACATTTTATCCACATACTACAAATACTCTCATATACTTTTGGTCTACACCCACATATACATTTCTGTAAAAATGTATTATTTCTTTCAGCACGCATCTCAATCAATAAAAATTAATCCCGTGCCCGTCGAATATTCATCAACGGCAAAATGGAATCCATAAATCCGTAACCGCAACGAGACAATAAATCACTAGGCCAGCGCGAGGACCTCACAAAAAAGCCTAATCCAAAAAGCAGCTATAGAGAAAGGGAAGAAAGAAGAATAAAAAATTCCAACGCGCGTGCGCACACTGAGAGTAGAGAAAAATCCGCAGCTCTCCTTTCGTTTCGCGTGTTCCGCGGTAAAAAAGAGAAGGCCCGAGGATCTCTTTCAGTGACACAATCGATGAGCGCGGGGCGAACACACACGTAGCGCAGACAATAAAGTCGCCGCGCGGCGCGGGGGGCGCGTCACGGATAATAAAGGGGCCGCGAAATGGAAATCGAGCTGAGTGGAGCGCGGCACGGTTCTCCAGCTTTTCATTAGATGTGTATGCGCGCCGTGGGGGGAGACCAGAGGGAGAATGAAAATTTCGTCTATTTCTATCATTTTTTAAGGATTTTCCGTGGTCGTGGGTATGAGAGAGGCGCGTGGTACTGGTTGATACGGAGTCGAGAAGGTCTCTTGTGTTTTCTTGCTGGGAGTGGGAATTCAGTGTGCATTGGTTCAGGATAATTCAAATAATGTGTATACAAAATTAAATTTTAGTGAAAATTTAACACAGCATCTGCTAAAACTTATTAATATACATCTTTTTTCATGTTGAATTTTTGCAAATAGCAATATTTTATAATACAATGGAGAAAAACAGCTACAAACATAAAAAATAGTTGATTTTACTTGACAGGATTTGATTGTACACAAAAATGTTGAGTGCAAAAGGTGTATGGATAATATAAAACAAAACTTTTTCCTGTTTAACATTTTCTGATACTATATCAATTCCCCGACAAGTTAGATCTGTAAAAATCATTTTTACCGCCTAAATACATGTATCATTGTCGATTTTCGACTATAATTTGACAGAATTTGATTTTATACATTAAATTTTTAGTATTTGAGGTATTGCCAGTTGTGTTCCATCAGTGAAAATCCAAAGTTTTTCCGAATATTACAATCGTATCTTATATCTGTATAAAAGAGAAGTTTTTATGTGGACTTTCTTTTTGTTTCGGTATTCAAATTTATAATAATTTAGCTGAAGTGTGAAACACAATCATGATTCAAAATTTAAATCAAGAAAATTGAATAGGAAAAAAGAATCACGATGCAGTTCCTGAATCAGAAAAAATCAGATCTATTATTCAAATTTTCGAGTTAAATCTTATTTATTTTTCTTTTATTATCAAAAGCATCATATTATTGAAACAACTCAGCAGCCTATTATATAATGGTTAAAAACAATAGATTCAAATTAGTGAACTAGCTAGTTGTTAGATTCCGACCGATTTAGACATACGTTTGCGTGAATCATGGTTGTTTCTATCTTAAAAAACTTAATTCAAAAGGAGGATAATCAGTATACAATGAAAAACATGAAGTTGTAACATTTATAAAAATTCAATTAGTAGAAAATTACTTGCAATTACGATAACATCTATAGTAATGATATGATAGTTGACTAATAAGTATACTATATTAATGTTTCAGTAAGAGACTACGAATTAATTAAGTATACCATTAAGGTTAATAACATACATTTTCTGCTAGACATGAAAACTAATCCATTCTTTATCATATTTGCTATAGATTTGTATTTACTGTTTACTCTATAGGAAACTTAAAAAAAATTTTTTTTTGATACATTAAGAAAGTTTATTCCACAAATTTTATATGTACCAATGCCTCTCCAAACTTATGCACGTTACCCCTACAATGACATGAGCCAAACCTCAATTTCAGAAAAATTTCACGCGTTGCAACTATGTCCGCGCGCAACGCACTGCTGGTACATCGTTGTAGATCGCATAGCAGCTTCTCTCGCATCTCTCCTCTTCACTTCCTCGCACACACACACGCACACGCTCGCACATACGCACACACTGCGACTTCCCATTCTGCCCTTAAAAGCGGCGAGATTTACGCCGCTCGCCGCGCGTAAATTAGCCCGGGACGTAATTTGCGCTAAACAATCCATAAAGTACCGCGCTGGCGCGCGCCGCCGAGGAAACCAGAAGCGCCTCGCATGCCGTGTATTAGCATCTCTCTCTTTCTCCCTCTTCTATACCTTCCTTCTTATGCTCGGGGCCCTTTTCTCTCTCGCTGCTGAAGGAGCGCGAGGCCGACGGAGAGCGATGCCGATCTAGGGACGAATTGTTTGCCCGTAGATTTACGAGGCTTCGTCGGTTTACGCTTGTGTATTGGGACACACGCACACAGCTCCCGAATATTCTGGCCTCGAGGCGCGCGCGCAGGCGAAATAGCTCGTCTGGTATGTTTGGGAAGAGGTATCTTGGCGATAGAGACGGTGCGAAGAGTCAGTTTCGTGCGCGTCTGAGAAAAAGGTCCGCAGAAGCAAAGGTGTATATTTGACATTGTAATTTATGATGTACTTATGTGTAAAAGAGGATATCAAACAAGTTATTTGCCGTTACTTTTGTTCGCTATACTGTATACTGTGTCACAGAACATAAATAACTGTATAAAACATATGCTATCTTGAGCGTTTTTATAAAATTAAAATATATGATGAATTTGAAAATCTATAAAATCGTTTGAAGCTTTTTTTTTTTTTTTTTTTAGGAGAAAAAGGTAAGTATCTTTGAGTAATGCTTCGAATGTATATGGGTAGACTATTATAAATAGATAAAAAATAACAACAACATTCAACACTGGGATTATGGGTTTGAGTTTACTTTAAGGTTATTAAAAATATAACTACAATAATTGCAAAAAATGTTATTTAAGATTTACGAAAGTTGCTGGTTTTCATCATAAAATAGAAGTTTGGAAATAAAATCTGAATCTTTCGTTATACTCTTTCTAAAATGAATTTAAAGCGGTATTTGACGTTATAAAATAAATATGAACATGTAAAAACTTTTTTAATGAACAAATATATTTTATTAATACTTATACATTAATGTTTTGTACGTGAAAATATTTAATAATAGTTTTGTTCATTATGACTGCTGTACGATAAACTCGATTTGGTAAGCTCAGAAGTCTGCTCAGAATCACCTCCAAAATCTCCACGGGGCTATTTTTGTCATGCCAATCGTACGTATATAGAATGATAATATAGAAACATTCTTTTTTCGACAGAAATTTTATGCTAGTCATGAGTATACAAAGTTATTGTTTTGCAAATAACTGTTTATCCCACTAACTATAATTATTTCAATTTTTTTATATAATTTTTTTTCTCTCAATATTGCTTTAAGGAAATAATTAACAAAGTATATCGACTTTACATAGAAATATTTAAAATATATTTAGTATAAAAATAAAATTGCATAGCACAACTAGAAAACCAAAATAACACCGAAACTTACGAACCTCATCAATGAATCTACGATGAAAATCAGCACCAGCTCAATAATGTAGAACCACCGAGCCTCCATACATCTATATCCACCTCCATATCCGCCAAACAACACAAACGTGACTACCTCGCAAATTTATTCGTCAACCTGGTCCCCCACACGCAAAAAGACTACACAGGACGCGTCTTCAACATCCTTACCTCCTAAAGATCCCCTTTAAAATGTCCGGCATGTCTCTCCCGACTCCTCCAGCGCGCGGATTTGCCCGCGGAGTATAGTAAGACGTAATCTGAAAGCCGGTATCGGGTTTGGCCCCCGCGCCGATATATAAATACGATCGCGCGCACGCAGCCAAATTTGTCGAACCAAAGGAGGGGGCAATAAAAAGCACCTGTGGGTGTCAAAAGCCCAGCTGTGTGCAGCACACGCGCCTCTGCGTTTAACGAGCGGAACCGGCGACGACACGCGCGCACGCGTAAGTTGGAAGAAATATAAAGGGGCGAAGTTCTCGACGATTTCGACGCCTGATAAGAGCGTGTAGGTAGAGGGAGGGAGAGAGGCGATAAAGTCCGTGAGCGCGCGATCTAAACTCTCGCTTCCTGTGTGGAGTGCATCGGTATAGTGTATAGAGGCGGGGGTAGGTAGACGAATGTGCGAAGAGCGCAGCGAGTGTCGCTGCGAGTTTTGGGGATCGCCGCGGGAATTCCGATGGTTATCGGGTTGGGCTGAGCGAATTGCTCGATTGTTGCGTGTAAGAGCGTGAAAAGGTAGGTAGATATACTAAATGGTCGAGCTGAAGTTATTGCAGGGTTAATGAAAATTTGGTTTAGCGATATAATCGTGTTGAAAATGTTTAAAATATAGCTTAATTATTTTGTCTTGATTCTGATAGTTGACAATAAATGGAAGCCCTAAATATACATGTAGATCTTATGAAATAAGTTCATGATATTGTCAATTTCAGAGGGTTCAAAATAACGCCCAATAAGTTGTATAAATGAAAACTATATATTACTGCATAATATGACATAAAGTTTTAAAAAGAGAAACTTGCAGTACTTAAGCCACTTTCGAAAAGTACAATCGTATAGTTACATTTGGCCGAAACAATCAGTGTTATCGCGAGGTAAAAGTGAGATATACTATATACGGGGGGGCCTGTGTAGATAGCAATATCGCAAGATATTGCTATCGCCAGATTACGCATTACTTATCGTGAGAAAATATAGAAAGCACTGATTTTGAACCTATATTTAGTACATAATATCCTTTTACATACCTACACACACATATAGTAAAAAAAATCCCAATGAACTTATTTCCCGCACTTAACATATTCCAACCGCGACCATTAAGCCGGAAAACAATCGATCCTCGCATTATAGCCCCCCTGATTTAAAGCTTCCCCCTAATCGTGATAGATTTTTTTACAAAAATTTATTTCTTCCAGGCAGCCTCGCGCGGGCCCGCATCAATTACGAGCTACTTAAGGCAATAAAACTTCCACGATAAAAGCCTCGAGCGCATCCCTTTGTGCATATATATATAAGACATCCTAAGGCGCACGGGCGCGCATCCCGATCACATCGCGCGAAAACGAAATTCTCACGTGCCTATACAACACGCGCGGTCCCCATAAACTGCTCTACATGTCAATAGCGCACGGTGACGCTCTCGCAACAGATCAAAGAACGGAGTCAACAAACAAAACGAGTGTATAATAGAGAATAGGTGGAGAGGAGAGCGCGTGCATCTAAAACGCATCACGCACCACATAAACCCGTGCGCGGAGGGTGCAACGGCCGGCACGGGGTAACAGCCTTTCTCTCTGTGGCTGTAGCGGCGCTCATCATCGCGCAGAAGCGCACAGCCTCGAGGATTATAATGACGCCGGCGCGTCATAAACCACGCATAAGGCCCGAGACATAGGCCCTTTCCGCGGCACGCGCACGTGATGCGTGTATATATACTTATATGCGGAGAAAGAAAGAGACAAAGCCCGGGGAGGAAGAATGGAAGCTCGAGCGCCGCGCGTGCGGAATCGCGCGGGTGGTCTTCTATATGTGTGTGTGTGTGCTCCCGTTTTCAAAAGCGGAAGTGCAGGAAGGATCAAGAGCGCGCGAGACAAATCGCGCGCCGCTGCGAAATCGACGTGCTCCGGCGGGGTTTCAAGGTGTAGGTGGGAAATTTGAGACGGTGGACAATGGGGATCGATGGATATACGTGAGGAGTGAAGGTGCCAAAACAGAGCGGTTTGCTGAAAAGAGCGAGTGAGGGTGGCTACTTATATGAATGTGGGAATGTGGGGTGATTATGCGGATATGAGAAAAGTTTCTTGGATTGTTTCGTTGTTAACTTTCTCTTGGATTGAAAATTTTTTTTTTTTGAAATATTAATTGTTATGAGAGATGAATAATTTGTTTTTACATGTTTATAGTAAAGAGGAAAAATTAAATTAAAATTTTATTTTGAAATGTCAAATTTATTGAATGAAAATGAAATTAAGTTTTTTTTTTCATGTTTAGCGGACAAAAAAAAGCCCTTGATACAGAAAAAAGTATAAAATAAAATTATAGGTATGTAGAGGTAGTGATACTATATTAACATACTTACATTTCTAATTAATACCAGAGTAGAAAAAATTTCAAGGACTTATATACAAAAGATGTAATGTTCGTAATATCATAATGAATGAAAGAATATAATTTTCTTAATCTATTTAACGTTGAGTGGAAACCATAATTTGAATCACCTGTGTCTTCGTGCTAAGTTCAATGTATATAAAATTAAATTTATTTAAAAAATTTTTTTAAACAAATAGATTTACTTTGAATATTTTATAATTTGATTATTATAGACTGTTATTTACAAAATTGTATAGATCAATCGAATAATTTTAAATATCAGTTGTCAAAATATCAAATTTTCAATTCCTCTTTTCTCCAAATATTTATAAAAAAAAAAACTTAAGAATCAAGCCAAACGAGCGTTAATTTAAAATTTACATTCTCTAAATTGTAAATATACAAAAGGTATTAAATGCAAAGTAAGTAATACTTCCTTTTCTATAATTTCGTTTTACCGTTATCCACATCTAACTTCATATTATACAACAATCTAAAAAAATTCTCCATAAACACTCTCATTCCAACCACCTGTACGCACCTGCTGCCCATCACCCATATACACACAACACCCTAAAATTATGTATATTTATTGACCTTAAAAGTAAAACAACTATTTGTAAAGGTCCTAAGTACATCGGCCCGTAAATCCCGTGCTACTACAACACCCAGAGAGTAGAGAAGATACGGAAGGGGAAGAACCGAGGATGCTGCTGCCTGTGGCACTTTTGATGCGTGCTGTCTCGGCCGCTTCTGGATTATAAACGGACCGAGAGGTCGCGTACGCACAGGTATATATATACGTAGTGTACGGTGATCCGGCGCAACATTATGCAGAACATGACTGGACCATTGTAGCCCATTCGCCGAGGCGCGACAACAACAATAAAGCATATTTCTCTCTCTCGCTATAGTGTTCCTCGTCGTGGCTCCGCCGTAGTGCTGCGGATCTGACTTTTGTTGACACTCGCCGACAAATCGCGCCGGCCTTGTGGCATGAAGACAGAGAGGCACGTTGCGGTTTTTAATGGATTGCCCCCGTTTGTACTGGATAGCGGTGCGCTGGGGTTCGGCCGGATTCTTACTGGTAGGGTTCGATATTTTTATAGTTGTTTGGTTTTTTTTCATTTAATAAAGACATTTAAAATAGGTTGGCTTGAAAGATAAATGTTATATTTTTCTATTAGCGAAGTTATTAGTTTCTAATAAGGAATTGGATAAATAACAATCTTTGTAAAAGTTTTGTGGTATATATATAATTATAGGATTAAAAAATTGCCCACTTAGAATACTTGATAAATGTATTCACTACTTTAAAAAAGATATTGAAATTATTCGATATGACATAAGATATAATACCTACCTACAGTTATGTAAGATATAAAAAATCACTTTAGTAGCTTTAAATTCAATCCAGTTAAAATTTTAATGTATAGTTTAAGTAAATCAAATTTAATAATCTCGCTTTCATAAATATTACCAAAGCAGCTATAACTCCACAATCATTTAGTAATTTACAACAGCCTGCGCTCGAAAATTTATGAACTTATGGTTCACCTATTAATACGAATCAGGAGAATTTCACGGTAAAACATCGCGGTATTCTTAATTCACAAAACATCGAGAAAACGAATCTTTCATATGAAAAGAACCCATTCGACCTTGACCTATACACCATAGCGCACTTTTCCACTTTTACCTTTTCGATCCTTTCCTATTGTCCTTCCCTACCATATACCTGGCGCAGGCATGCGGCATCGCGCACAGTTTGATTCTGCGTCGAATCGATCGAACCGAAAAGCACCACACGAGAGAGCGTTTAATCGAAATCGATTAACCGGCACAAAGAGTTTCATTGAGAAAGCTGTGGAAATTTTGTATGGAGAAAGTATTTTCAATGAAGACGTTAGTTCGATGAAAGGGTCTTTTCGGACCACACCGATGCCTCTATGTTTTCTATACGACGATTTTCGCGTGAGAGAGTTATGTAATTGAGTGAGACGTCCCACGGTGGTTATGGATTTTTTATCGGTCGGCGATCTTTTGTATGCAGGTTTAGTGTTTACCACAAAAACTGATTTTTCTTTCTGGATCGATACCTTTTGAAAATAGGCAAGCATGGTGTTGAGGTGCGTGAAAGCTGAGAGATTAATAATGGAGTTACTATAATCAAATTATTGTTAATTAAATTTAGAGATATATTTATTAAATTATTAAAGAATCGCAGTTGCTTTGTATATATAATAACGTTGTCATTTGTACAATCGATTAATTTATTTTCATTATTAAAATATCTGAAAACTTTGTCACCCATTTCATCGACACTGAGAAAAAAGTTTTGGATAAATTACCATACTTTACAGTAAATTTTATAATGCAGTATAGTAAATTTTCCTATGGTTATAGTAAAATTTCTGATACAGTATGATAATTTTTTGTGTTTTTACAGTCTGTAGTGGCGTTATAAGACAGTATGGTAATTTTTACCAAAAAAAAATAATAATTTTTCGAAAATTTTTTTCTCAGTGTACCTTTACATTCTCACTATATTTACTATAATTTCATAATTTTATATAAAAACTAAAACTCAACATATCCGTTCACAGCTCTCATTCATACAATAATAAAAAACATTTCTCGTTCGTTAAAAATTCGTCCCGATTCGTAACGTTAATATTATATACATAAAACTCCCAGACTCCGCGATCATGTTGTCGAATTTTTAAATTGGTCCTCATTTACTTGCATCACATACCCACATATATGCATATTTTTTCCAACGCGATGCTTGAGAGCGCATGTTATCCATATCGACGAGAGGCATAACAGCAGAACAGCAGTCAGTGTAACGACAGAAATCGTCACAATGCGGAAGTACTTCTGGTGTACCCACATTACAAGTTCCTTCATAATTCTTCTGTAATAGTCTTTGGGTTGAGCTGCCCTGGCGTTATGTACGCGACTATGACGACGCCGTCTGCTCGGGAGGCTGCTCGTTGCTTGATTGCCCCTCACACAGACGTAGCAGGTCACTGCGGGTGAAGCGATCAGGTTGTCACCTTCGTCGTTGTCGGAGGTGTCTGAAGACTGATCAAGTCCGAATTGGTTGACTCTGACCATGACGTCGATGGGAGAGCGAAGCGGTCGATCATCGTCATCCGATGCTGGAGGCATGATAGGGTTGGTCGAGTCTGGCTTGACGGAGACCTCTGTCTCGGTCTCCACGTTGCTGTAGCGTCGTCTGTCATCAATTGGCGACATGTTCTGAAGTTCGACATCTTCGTTTCTGCGTTCCTCAGCAACGACGCTCGTAGTTTCGGTCATCATGACGGTCTCGGTGTTTTCGTTTACCTCGTTGCTCTCGGTGATTTCGGTTATTTCGCAGTAGCGTCGTCTGTCCTCAGTTGGCGATATGTTCTCAAGTTCGTCATCTTCGTTTCTGCGTTCGTCGGCAACGACGCTCATGGTTTCGGTCATCGTGACGGTCTCGGTGTTTTCGTTTACCGCGTTGCTCTCGGTGATTTCGGTTATTTCGACCGACTCGTTGGTCTGCTTTGTCTCATTAGTTCCTGGCATTCTAGTTGCTCGAGAATATCTAGAAACACGAATGATGTTCAAATACTTAAGAAGTTATTCGTATGCTAAGATTTTCTTATTCTTAAATGGCAATCATAAATGAAATATATCAGTACTTACTATCAGTATGAGTAATAAGTCAGTTCGAACGTGCTCTTTCTTTTTTATTTTGTTTCTTAGTTTCTTGATTTATATCCTTATCCTATTATTCATTTAAAAATAATAAGAATAATTCGTTAATATTGCAGCCGAACGCAGAACTAGACAATGTGAAATGTGAAGTGGGACTGTGAACTGACTTAAAAGTATGAATGTATTGTTTACGTTCTACAACTTATTGTTTACATAACAAAGCAATACATCAATAGTCAAAATAATATCGATCATTGCGATATTACAAGTAAATGTATATTTCGATACGTGCTGGATGCTTATTCATAATTTAAATATCATTATTTAGTATTAAAAATATATTGTTTTCTATTTATTTCCAATTTCATTTATATGTACGTTTTCTACTTTTTTAAATCATAATGAATTCATTTATAAAAAATGATCTGCGGCGTACACGACTTTATCTAACTTGTTATTAGGATCATTGGCGTATTTAATTATTACTATCTACCTTATTACTAAAAACAATCTATTATTGGTTAAACAAATTAATCCTTAATTATCAATAGAAAGTTTGATAATCATGCTCAATACATTAAAATATAGAAATGTTCGATCATAAGAATTTTATTTAGCTATTTTTTCTGTTGTTAATTATTGTAAGATTTTCTGAAAAATAAGAATTTTTTCATATTTATAATAATGCACTTTTATTTCAATTATCCGAAGGATTAGGAAAATCTAAAAACCAATAACAAAAAATGAAAAACAAATAATAATTTTAATTCTTGGAATAAGCAGTATAGAGTGACTTGTAAATCATTTTACATAGGTTTCATGAGTATTACAGTATATCTTTACATGAATTATTTTTTGTAAAATAATTATCTTCTGCGATCTCGTTGATTCGAACCTTAAGTAAGTCATTTATACATTAAAAATGAAACATTTCTGTCATTGCCAAGAAGCACGTCGAATTTTCGTTGTTAAAAAAATTTAATGCTGCACACTGTCTTTCAAACAGCGTCGTTTCGTCAAAATAAATCGTCTCGTCTTGCAGTTTAATCATGCCCATTTCGTTACCCTCGATCGGCTCCTGGTTCACCAACCACATCAGTCTGCAGCTCCACAGTACACCTACCAGCATGTGTAGAACGATGAGCAAGTTAAAGAACATTCGCCTGATGTTAGTTGGCCACAGTCGTCTTGATATCCAGGATCGAATTGTTTGTCCTTTTGCCGCCGTTTGCAAAGCTGATGATTTACTTCGGCGACGTTTGCGCAACAGACTGAAATACGGGAAGCGCCCTGGAACGGTCGATTGATGCAGGTTGACGAAAACTTGCAGAAGTCGTATGTTTGCCGATGCTTTGAAAGCGTATGATGTTGATTCTAATAAGGTGTCCGCGATGTTGAGGTTTTCACGTGCAGATGTAGATAACGTTGATTCTTGGATGCCAGAGACGTCCATTGTTGTCGTGTGGACGATTTTCGTACTTTCTTTTAGAAATACAAACCGGCTATGAAAATGAGTTTATCGTTAATTTAAAAGAGAAAATGAATTTACATTTATTTTGGTACAGTTTAGAATGCTATAGAACAATTTAAACAAGTATATATAATGAGTGTTTGCATGCTACATACCTTTTTACTTTTATTGGATTATAAATATAGAGGATGAATTAACATAATAAATGGCTCAGCAGTATAAGATATAATGATTGATCACCAACGGAATGTAAATGACAAGGAAACTTCAATATTTCTAATAATTATATTTATTATCAGATTCTAAAAACTTGTATAAATTCACTATAAATTTCAGTATTTACATCACACTATACAAACAGTCATTTACACTTATATTTCATTAGTTATTAGAATTCAAGATTAGGCAAAGTCTTTGTTATTTGTACACATATTCGCACAACAAATCCTACATCACAAAATCACGTATTTCCATCAGCACAGAAATTATAAAAAGAAAATGTTTTACTTCGCAATTATTTTCATGTCAGTATCGTGAGTGTCTCATACAGTATAGTCAAAGTAATATTTTGTCATTGAAATATAAAATATCGTACCGTAAGTCACTCGATTATCATAAAAAAAACAGTATTATCACACGTCACTTAATACTCCTCTCGCATAAAAGTACGGCTCTCAAAAACAACCCACCAAATGCAAAATCGAATACATAATTCCTAGTATCCATATGGTATAGTCCCCAGCGATACTGGACGCTGCCGACGTTGTTCTATTCGCAATAACCACTGTGACATTCTCCATACCGTTACTGTTGTTGGGCATTATATATTTTTCACCCGAGTTGATGTAACAGACCAAGCCGATCGTAGCGGCGATAAAAAGCAAAAAGAAGCAGATTCCCCAGCAGCATTTCTCAGGTATATACGGATTTATTACGGAGAGTATTGATGCACCGGTTGATGATGGGGTCCCGGGTGCATCTGCCGTCCCGGCTGCGTCTGCGATTGGTTGAATGTTAAGGGTCCTCGGGTAGCTGACGGCCTCGCCCTGGATTATCACTGATTCATTTTGGGCTGCGCCGTCGGCAGGTTGGTCTGGATTTTGAGACGAGCTTGGTTCTGTATTATCAGCGCTAGCTGATGTCACGGCGGAATCTTTTTCGTTGTTTTCGATTTCCTGCTTCTCGTAAGCCTCTATTGTCAATGTCTCCGTAGAATCATTCTTGTTAGATTCCGTTCCATCATCTTCGTTGGTCGTATCGGGTTCAACGGCGTCGATTTCATTTTTACTCTTGAGCAAATTTTTCATGTCTTTATCCTGCGTCTCTTGATTATCGGAATGCGTTTCATTTTCATTTAGAACTTGTACATCTTTTTTCGGCTTGTCTCGTTCCTCCCAAATGATATCTAATTGCGATGTGGTGATCTCTGCCTTGGATAATTTTTGGTCAGTATTAGGAACTGCTGCAACATTTTTTGACTCTTGGATATCCATGATTTTTGAGTATTCCGTTGCAAATTAACTTTCTGAAATATTAAAATAGCAAGTATGTAAAGAATATATGTATTATTTAACTAAATGTAATGACAATTTCGTTTTTATATAGGTAGGCTTACATTGAGTAACGAGACTTGAGAAGCACGAAAATTCAATGACAATAATTTTGATCGACCGTGTGTATTCTTAACTTCGAGCAAGTACAATATTTACATAATAGTAGGTAGGTATTATACTGTACAAACATACACACTTACAGATCTTACTCAATATTCAAATACAATCTATAGTTAAATAATCGGACTGTTAAAAATGTTTAAAATCACTGTTGTATGATTATGTATAATAACTCATTATACACTACTACAGATTAAATAAACAAATTATTAAAAATGTTTACAGTTAAAACTTTTCAATTTAAAAATTTTAAATAATTCAATTTACGTTCAACCAAAGAACTAGAACAAAAAACAATTATTGCTGTGTTATTCAAAGAATATGTTATAGGTGTAAAAATTATAGAAAATAAAAAGACTCAATTAGTGAGTCAATACCCTGGTAGAAAATAAACCAACCATAATGGCTTAACTGCAACGGTTGGTCAATTTTTTTGGCCAATGAATAACAAA
>UXGD01003560.1:0-19995 GCA_900474315.1 Torymus auratus | reverse complement strand
CTGTGTAAATGTGTATAAACAAGATTTTCTTCACTCTCTCATTCATTTGGTCAAAGCGATCCAGAGGAGTGCTACGTACCCTGAGGTGATATACAAAAATTGATATTTCAATCCAGCGGTCATATTACAGACTTATAAAACAAAATATAGGATCCTGGGAGAAACTAAAATGTGTTTTTTTAGCTATACTTTTGAGGTATAAAGTTTTTTTTATATATATTTGAAAAAATAATTATATCTGACTGATTATACTAAATTCTATTTTTTTTAGACTTTAACCCAGGCTTGCCCCTTCATGTTTTGACGTAAACATCTGGATTTTAGGAGGGTAGTCGTAAAATTTTGTATTCATTTAGTTGTTTTACATTAGTTTTAATCCTGTATCCAAGCTTTTAACGATATGTAAATAATAGGATTATACGGGAAACCCACGGTTATGCGGGTAATAATAATAATGATATCGATGATTATCGTAATATTAAAAGTAGAATACTAATACTTATTATCTTCGCATTATTTATAACACAGCAAAATACGTTGTATAACATAAAAGAACAATATAGTTTAGTTTACTGCAGTAATTAGATAGATAGGCTTTTGTAAAAAAAACACGACATTTTTCTGACGAACAATAATTAATCCTGTTAAAATATCAACGGATCCGGGCGTTTGGAATTAGGCAAAAAAGCCAATTGAATTTTTCGCAAACTTCCTAAAGTTAACAAACTAGAATGGCTGGATGCGCGGCTTTTCTGTTGGGACAAGCTCGCAGGAGCAAGCGGGGCACGGTGTGTCAGCAACCACCGTTGCCGAATATCCAATTATTCGGTAGGCAAACGAAACCGATAACTCGGCCGCGTGGACAATCGATACGAAAATTTCAAAGCCCCCAAGCACGCGCCTGCTATGTCGCCTTTGTTTTACGCGCGACTGGCGCGATTATTTTTCGTCGCCTGCCGAACTTGCGCCAAAAAATCAGAACGAAAATATCAAGCCTTGGTCTTCGGTCTGTCTTTCTCTGCGTTCTTTACTCTTTGCATAAGCCTCGATTTTAATGATCAATTTTTTTGCAATCGGACGATTGTGTTGTTGCGAATTTTAAAGAATTTTATAAAAATTTTCCGAACTGTTGCTAAAGTTTTTTTTTATATCTATATTTTTAATGCGTTGTGACATTATATTTTAGAAAATAAAATTGAAATATTTCTTATAATTTTTGAAAATTGAACAGATATTTTGTTTTCTCATACTTCCAGTGATTCAATTAAGAAAAAAGAAAAAAAAATAGAACACAATTTCTATTTTAATATTTATTTTATAAATAAAATAACTGTGAAGCGTGATTTAAAAAAAACAACAAAATATAGTTTAAAAATAACAACAAGTTATTATAAGCAAAGGAAAACCAGAGTATTTAACAACAAACTTTTTTTATTAATATCAATTCTTTAAATGTTTACTAAATTTAAAAACTGTAGGTACGTGAAGATATTAAAAAGGGTTAGACTTTAATAGGAAATTTTGTGAAGTAGTGAATGACTTCAGTTGCATTTACAAAGTTTCAAAGAAATTTAAAGATCAGATAGAAAATCTAATTTTCACTTACACGGTCGTTCTAGGGAGTTTACTGGCGAAATCGAAAATGCACATTTTCTCAGTTAGTGAATTTAAAGTTTTCTTCTCATAAAGTTTTTTAACAAGATGTCAGGATTTTCTGTAACAGACATTTAAATAAATATATACGAATTCGACGAAATGATTTAACATATTAATCGAACTTTCCATACTAAAAACTATATAAAGGACACAAATTCATGCTGTAACGATACAGCTGACATTAACAAGAATATGCATAAAAGGCGACATTTTTTTCCATCGTCACTACTTCAGCGCGTAATTTAATACTCACAATACCGACTACACTCCTCAGTTATCAAAAAGCGGAATAAAAACGTTGGAAGAACAATTGCCAGTCGACTGAAAAACTCACCGTTGAGCCATCCCCGCATGGTAATTAATTTTGGAAAATCTCTGGAAGAACTCGTTCCTCGGCGTTGCCACAGTGTGGCGCGCATAATGCACAGGCTGTGGGAAGACGTCGTCGTCGTCGCCGTCGCCGCCACCGCCCTCGTAAATTAAATCGCGCAGACTTTCGCAAAACTCATCCGCACACGAGAAATAGCGAGAGCGAAAGAGACAGAGCGAGCGAGTGAGATAGAGAGAGAGAGAGAGAGAGAGAGAGAGAGAGCGAGAAGGCGAATGAAAAATTGCCGGGGGATGGGTTTATCCCCGCGTGGAGTGTATCTTTGCCAGCGGCAGACGGGTCTCCTTTCCTTGCCTTACTCTCTCGCTCTTACTCTCGCTCCCCTTCTCCCATTACGCCTGCATATTTCATCTGCACGCAGCAGCCGCGAAAACTCTCGATCGTACGTGTATATATATAGAGGAAGAGTGAGAGAGAGAGAGAGAGGGGGAAGAGGGAACGCTAGAGAGCTTTTGTCTCGTCTTTTTTTTTTACTGCGCGCTGCAGCGCCGGTTTTTATTGCGGCGAATTGGCGGAAGAAGTTTCGAGACTGGCGTTTGTTTTTCGCGTTTTCGGGCTTGAATAAAGTTTAATGATGCGCACAGCCGAATGAGAATTCGTGCAAAAATAAGGGAGTCAGATTAAAGCTCGCTATATATGCACGCGCGAGATGAAAAAAAGGGGAAAGTGAACAGTGCAAGGAAACGTGGTGTTATTCTTTTTTCATTGACATTTTATTATGAAGTTTCGGGAAATGCGAATGTAGAGCAATATTTTATTAATTTATAGCAGACGCAGCGGCTTATTGAAAACATTGAATTGATTATTAATAATACTTTCCTTCCAAATATATCAATTATGAACGTTAAACTATATTTTCAAATAAATGAAAATTTATGCATTTTAGCTAGAAATTCGTGCGCAATTAGCAGACACTCGTAAGCATTTAATTTAACATTACAAGGTACTCTACGTTAATTACACTGGCATGTACCTAATTAGCGTGACAATAATTGAAATTCACTATACTCTGAAAATTATATATTTTATTCTAGTTTCTACTTCTACGTACTTGTGGAAATTTTGTAGTGAAAAATGTTTCGTAAATTTAGTAAAATTTAATGCAAATTTTTCAGAGCACGCTCGAACTTTTTTATCGTTCTGCTTCTCTTACCCTCACACGTGCCTTAATGACCTCGAAATTTTCCAAATGAATTGCGCGAAAATTCTCGCGCTCGGGCCTGCAGTATGTGCCCTCTTGAGAGGAAAATTCAGGGAATTTAGGACACCGTGACCAAGCTAAAATTTGAAATTCAAGTCGCCGAGATTACGCTTCCTGCGGGATATATTTCCGGGGGGTGCCACGCTACGACGAAGCCACCGTGCGCGACGGAAAATCACCCCGAATTAGAAGGTAGCGCAGTTTTGCCCGCGGTGGTCGTCCTCGTCGTCATCGCGCTACGACTTTTTCGCCCCTACTTAACTTCTGCTTTAAGCTTTCTCAAATTTGCGAGATTCTGGGATTTAGAAGTGTGTATTTTCCCTTCATAACTGTAATCGTCGAGATTTATAGCACAAACACTTTTAATTTGATTTGCCAGCAGAGAAAATAAACTATTAAATGTAATGTGAAACTTAGCCTCAATCTCTATTAGCAAATACATTTGAAGAGTAAATATACAATTTCAATATTCAAATAGTAATAGTTTAAACCTAGCACGCCCGCAATACCACATAAACAAATGAAAAAATATAATATTAAAATTAGAAAACTTATTCTAAAATAATATAAAATTAAATTTAACAATATAGGGAAATATTTTTCGCGCCTAAAAAACTTTTTTTTTTACTTTGACAGAGCTTCCTCTAGGAAGCAAAATTCAGGATAAAATTTTGTTGCGTGTTTTTAGTATTTCCGAAAGCAGCTTTCAAAAATTTTATTTCGTTTCCAAATCCAGTTAAAGTATCGAATTTCTCTTTTTATACACATTTCATGTCACCGCGTCCCTTCGTTATTCCAAACGTGTAATTTAACGCGCGACTCCGTAAATGAGTCACGCGCGTCATCCGCATCTATAGTATAGGTATGCACTGCAGCAGCCATCAAAAGCTTCCTGAATATTCTCTCTAGCTTTGCGCGTGTCGAAAACAGCTGCCGAAAAAAACAAACTTGCGCGCATTGCAGCCGTGTTCCTATGCCGGCGGCCGGCGCAGTCAATAAACGCACGCGCGAAATAATTTCGTCTCCACGGGCCTGCATGGGTGGCAGCGGGCGCTTCAAAGGCCCCAATTTTCATGTGCGCGGGAGAAAACACGCGCGCATAAATTTCGTTTGAAGCCAAGGCTAATCCCCATGCAAATGACACCCGTTATTTCTACGCACGCTCCTCCTTCGAGTCGATTACGCAAACAACGCGCGGGTTCATCCTCGCCTATATAATCGGCGTCGGTATCGCTATATATATATATGTCTTTCTTCGCTGTAGTTTCGCAAAATTAATAGATTCGGAGGTCGCGTTACATTTTAATGGCCTGAGCTTGTGATTGGTGAACTGGAAACACGATACGATGGAAGGAAGGGCTGCATCTTGAATATTCATTATATCTACGTGTGTCATGTCAAGCAATACGTCTATTTATATTATATACATTTTGTAAGATAATCTTTTTGCAAAGCGATATTGCTTTGGTTCAGAAAATTGGATTTCCATTGGCCTGATTAAGAAATACTGGGTCAGAGTTCTCGTGGTAACGGTGTATTTACGTTTACACGTATAGGTGTTTGTATTTTAATAACGTAATTAAGCAATAGTACACCTATTTTACAATGTAATCTTGGGAATATTTATGCATTTAAATTTTATATGATCCATATGTAATTTATTTATTTTTTAGTTTCTATAAACGTATGGTTCTATAGATCGTTGGTTATTTTATGTTAGAACGTTTTATATATATACTTATTATTAATTATTCATCAATATACATAAACCAGTATTATAACGTGGATGTGCGTGTGTATGGGTGTGTGCCGCTGTGTGTATGTGTGTGCATGAAAACCTTTTGTATACTGTTAAATTTTTTATGCCTTTTTTTCAACTCGAAAGTAAATATTTATCCATATAATATGATACAATTTAACAATTTTACAATTATATAGATGGCAGGTAAAACGAGTGTTGCAAAAATTAAATAATTAAATTTTTTGAATTAGTTTAATCTTTTATCCACGCTGTATTTTGTATATATTAAACTTTATCCTTCCGTGTTAATCTTCTATGACCACTTTTTCAGAATAAATATAGAAAAGCATATGACTTTTAATCTGCATTAGCGTAGCGCACTAACTCTGAAAATCTAATAAATTATGATACTTTGGATAATCGCTTTTATTCTCGGATAACTGCTTAAAAACTCACACATTGGATTTTTCAAACTTCCATTATTGAAATTCACTGTTAATACGGCCGAGCATCTCCAAATGACTTTTACAAAAGTAGGTTAAACAAAAAGCCATGTAAAAAGGTACATACCGTTAAGTCAAAAGCCGCGGATATTCAAGAAGAACCCGAACTTTGTCGATTTATAAAAGATCTTGCGTTAAAAGTAGACTGGAAATTCTCAACCAAGTTGAAACTTTGATTAAAGAAAAGTCCTTTTTGCGCATTTTTTGTTTCCATGCCGGTAATATCCAAACTGCCAATGTTACGGGAACACAATGCAAATCCGATCGGGCGCTCTCCTGTTGCGCGTTAATCGTACGACTTCTTTTCAGCTGTCGGGCGTATCGACCCCGGCGCTGTGTCGATGATCTGCATAAGCCGAGCTTTCATGTAAATTCAGCCGTGGCTTGACCCTTGCGCGTGCGAGCGCGTTGAGCGCTCGATAATCGAATTCGGCGGTAGCAAGAGAACTCGACGCTACCGCCATCGAATTGAGTTCCGAACTTTCGGCTGAGTATACATATACGTGTACATCTGCAGTGTATATATGCGTACTTTCGTGCTGACGTGCACAAAACGTCTGGGCATATGTTCTCCGGGCGCAGACGTTTTTCTTGCTCGCAAAGTACTTATCGGATCTTGAGCGAATGTATAAGTACGAGGCTTTCGGCCCCGTTCGCCGCATAAATTAGACGACGACGGTTCTTTTTTACTCGACGAAATGAAACTTACACAGAGGAAGATCTCTTTCTTCTCGCTGTGAAGTAGTAGAGCTTTTTCTTTGGCGCGCGCCGGTGAAACTGTTTCGCGCGCTCAAAGGTAGTCATGCGCGCCAAGCGAACCAAAGTTGTATGCAGTTTTAATGGAATGTTAAATACGGGGAGGTTTTTGCATCGCGGTCGAGGATTAAAATATGCATTTTTTTCGTCGACTCTCCGAAACTCGTTATACTATGTTAATTCTTTCTGCGTATAACCGAGCCTGGGTAAAAAAAATTGTTTTGGGCTTCATAAAATCAGAATTCATGATTAATTCATGAAATTATCAAATTTGATTACTGTCGGAGAATTTGATATCGGAAGTGTTATTGGAAGTACAAAATATTAATTGAGCGAAAATCAGATTTCAAATTGGAGCATAATCTATTGGCTTCGACATGTATCGAATTCTGACTTATGAGCTTACCGTGTCAGTAGTTCGATGTATCATTGTTTAAAGTTAGGCTTTCCAATGACAATGCGAATGATCTGTTTAAATATTGAAATTTAAAATGCACAGTTATTTTTTTTTAACAAATAAATGAATTCACTGCAGCAATCATGTTAAAAAGTATTTAAAAGAATATATTTATATTTGGAATTGTCGGAATTTTGATGGATAAATTAAATTTATTTTTTGAATATTAAATAAATGAAGATGCTCAAATTGATAAATTATAATACTTTAACAATTACCCTTAAATCTTGAAAAAGTAATATGAATGAGAATGCTGGAGCTATTGCAGGTGCCTTATACATTATATTTTCAGTTATGCTAATTCAATTTTCAGTTTCTCTTAAAATGATACGAAGAAAATAACTTATAATAAATCCGACATTCGCAGAAAAAGATATTCCATTACATTTACATTATTTCGATTTACTTATTATCAATGAAAACATTTCAATAAATAACTGATTAATACCATTAAAATAAACTATACTCCATATGTATTGTAATTGAGGTACCGTTCAAAGCAATTTTTTCCACTTTCATACGCGCGATAACTCGTCTAACTCACTTATAAACATATATCTCCCACACGTCTCTGACGGAAATGCTAATTTCCACACTTCTTATGCTCAGTCGCGAAGTATCTTCGTTCTGATTTATAAATTTCGTTCCCCAGCGCGCCACGCGTATGCAGCAGCTCTTCGCAATCATCTCTCCACTTGTTCGAGCTGCTCGCGCACTGCCAACTGCAGCATTAGAATTTATAGCTCTTTGCGCCCTTCTGCACGCGACAACTTTCGTGGCAGGTCGTCTGTGTAGACGACATGTGTATAGCTTTTTAGTTGTTACGTTTTGTTCTTTTGATTTAATGATGCTTTATATATCTGTGAAAATGGTGTAGGCTTTTATCTAGACTTATCTTATATTTTAGATATTTAGTGAAATTTTGTGATTAAAAAATTATGAAAAACCCTCTTTTGTTTAAACTACTTCGAAAAAAGAAAGTTCGGTAACATATCTAAGTAGATAATATTTCTCAGACAGTTACTTAAACTAATTCGATACGAAATATTATACTCACATCTGAATTCAATAAAATCTTCATTTTGATCAATCCATAAAAAGAAAATGAAAAATGATAAAATGCCTTTATAATTTACTTTTGAAATTTTCATTAAAAGTTCCAACTCTTTCTAGTGCAAATTCGGAGTAACAAAGCTTTATTAGCGTATGCAGTTATTTTGCATTGTGACCGCTCCTGTACAGGATATTAATTTTATTTTTAAATACAGTTTATTGAGTATTGTGTTGATAAAGAAGTTCCAAGTATAAAAATAAAAAAAATATGTATTTTAAAAACGGGTTTCCTTTGAAATTTTAGTTCATATTATTTTTAGAAAAATAAAGGGATTCTTCGTAGTACGTTTCCAATTTAATGTTTACGTGCATCTGCGTATGTATTTTAAACGACGCATGAATGATGCAACGAAGCGAACAAGAAAAATTGGATTTACAAACAAAAACGCTCTTGGTACAATGGAAATTGGGCTTATTTGTAAAGCGTATTTCAATTGAAATCCAGGGTTTTCATAAAAACGCGTATATTTCTTTGCAGCGTTGCGCAATCTCGCATACGCATATGCTTTATTATGCATTTGTATAGGGAATACTTTTTATTGCTTCTTCTCGTTGTACTTCTCTCACAAAGATGCGCTATTGAAAATTTGAAATCGCAGTCAAATAAGTAGTTATTATGCCTATTCATGTTAATAAGATTGGTGATTTCATATTACACGAGGATAGTAATTAAGTTTTTTACGATTGGAGTTTCAGTAGCCATGAACAGAGTTAGAATCTCTAAAAGATCAACAAAATTGTAATTTGATGATATAATGTTATTATGTAAAAGCAAAGTAACGAGCAATAACTAGATTTTAAGCTTGGATAATCCAGAAACATAACCATAAGTTAATTGTATTTGAACAATAACACTATAAATTCTTATAGTTATATTTTTCGGAATTACATATTATATGTACCAATGAAGAACGAAGTATATTGTTTATTACAATGACTTAACAAATTTTACATAATAAACTTTTGAATATTTAGTTTATTATTTATTATGTACAAAAGGAATCATAAAGTACTATATCATATTTTATGAAAGTATATTTTTTGTACGTGATCATGAAATAATTTTTTTTATGAATGGACTTTTATTGAAGAATAATAAAAGCACAGTAGATCAATAATATAAGAATCCTATGCGAGATACATAATTTAGTTTTTTTTTATAATTGTAGTGATTGGATTGAATTATTCATGCCAAGGTACTTATTCTCGAATAGGATCAAATCAACAGTGAAAAAAGAACAATTAAATAACGGTGCACACAGCTTACTAACTATAACCTTGTAAACATATATAACTTTAACCTATAGTAACTATATTCTAGGATTTGAAAGTAAAAACGTTATAAATCAAAACCAAATCATAAAATGCTATTTCCAAAATTATTATTTTATTATTATTAATTATTTGCTTTAGTTTAAAAGTTATAAGCAAATTTATAGAAATGACAATAAAGTTTCCTGAATCCAGAATAAACTGTAATGTAGTATTATTATTTTGACATTATTTTGATGATCGTTATTTATGGGAACTTAATTATTTTGTTTCAGGGTGCAGAGAAGATGGCTCAGCTTTGGAGTCCATTAAGAAAGGTGTCGCTGAGATGATAGGAACTGCAATACTTGTGTTTCTGGGATGTTTGGGTTGTGTAGGCAGTTTGGGCAACACTCCGTCTCACCTGCAAATTTGCCTTAGCTTTGGATTTGCTGTCATCATTGCTATCACAGTTAGTTTATCATTTATGGAATAAAATTTTTGAACGCTCTATTAATATAATAAAATCAACGAGGTGTTAAACGTCCGGTACTCCCGCCCACGTACTTGTATCACACATATAATTTTTATATTCTATAGAAACATATTATTTAAGCGAAAGAATATAACAAACAAATTCTATGCTATTTCTTCTTCCTTCTTCCTCCCCACTTTCCTGATAATGGTGTTTTACCCGCTAACTTGCTTTAAAAAATTCTTAGATATTTAATTGGCATATTTTACAATAGCTTTGAGGTTAAGCAATGGAATTATTAATTTATTAGTTACTTCACTTCTGTTTTGGCAGTTTGAGTGTTAATATTTTACTTTTATGTCATTTCTTTACTGTTTTTTTCCACGTTTTACCACAGTAACATATTTTTTGTCTAGCTTTTGACGTTTAACAATAGCTTAAAATTAAGTAAATAATAATTTCAAATATCATTGTAGCAGAGCAACTTATGACTATAATGCAGAATATTATGTCGTTATAAATAATGTTGATAGTAATACCGTGGTTCAACATTTCAGAGCGTGGGTCACATTAGCGGTGCGCATATAAATCCAGCGGTTACAGTGGGAGCAGTCGTTTGTGGGCACAAATCCTTACTATCTGCTCTAGTTTATTTCATGGGACAGACAGCCGGAGGAATTCTCGGATACGGCATGTTAAAGGTACGTAAACCACAAAATAAATAAAGCGCACGATCAATTTTATGACTTTACATTTATATTTATTTCTAAAGCTCATCGAATTCGATTATAATTCTCGTATTAAATTACCGCATTCCACTGTGGTATATAATGTATATAATACACAATTCGACGGTAAAGATCAAAATTTTTTTTTGATTTTCTAGGCCAACCTGAATGTAAAAAATATTGTCAAGACGGTCAATCGGATGGCAAGCTTTTTGTCGATAAGAACTTTATTTTTAGAATGCGAGCTATCATTCGCTTTTTACATAATATATAAATGTTGAATCCTTTAAAAGTTATCTACGTTCAAAGGTGAACGTAAAACGTAAATAAAGACTGACTTTATTATAATATTCATTCTGTAATAATACATTGCAAAACGTAAATGTTTGAAACTAATTATTAAACTTATTTTCTCAATCTAAATAAAGGTAGTTTGGTACACCGGAAAACTTACATTATTGATCAAAAACTTCTTAGACTGAAAAATAGAATAAAATAAACGAGAATGCGGTTTTTTTTTCTTATTTCAGGTCATAACTCCCAGAGATCTTCTCCACGGCGGCAATCCAGCCACCGAGGGCAGCTTTTGCGTGACTCTGCTTCACGCGGACGTTTCTCTCGCGCAGGGTTTCCTCGCTGAGGTACTTGCCACTGGCGTCCTCGTCTTCATGTCGTGTGCCGTCGCGGACGCGCGCAACTCCCGCAACACCGACTCCACGGCCATCAAGTTCGGCTTGGCCGTCGCCGTGCTCTGTCTCGGCTTCGTGCCCTACACCGGCTGCAGCATGAATCCCGCGCGGTCGTTCGGCCCGGCCCTCTTCACCAGGAACTTCAAGGATCACTGGGTCTACTGGTTCGGACCTTTGGCTGGGGCAGTGCTAGGCTCGCTTCTGTACAAGACGGCCTTTGTGCCGAAAGAGAAGGGTGAGGTGACGATTTCGCCGGCGAACGGCGTCTAAGCGCGAAGATAGGCATTAAAGAGGCCAGTTTGAAAGGTGAAATTTTCTTTCTTCAATTTGGTCCATTTGATTTTTTTTTTGTTATCCACGTGGGGGCTATCGCTTGCCGTTAAATTATTTCTAAGTAAACCTTCGTATAGTCTAGTTTTAAAATGCAATCATTCATTACCAACAATTTAAAAAACATTATTTGTGTTCTTCACTTGGACCTCCTAATACGATGAAACTCTTTTTTTTTTTTTTTAACAAATGTATTATGTATTTGGGAGTATACATTTCATTCTACTTAAATTATGATTTGTACCCGTATCTCTAAATTACGACCCTCATGAAACGCTCAAAGACGTCTCAATGAAATAACGCAACCATTCATTGAGGAACTCAAATTGATATTATATACACATTAAAATACGTATCTTTCTTGCTTCTCTCCTTTTCAATATTAGGGCAATTTTCAGCACTTCTCTGGCCACAACCGAGAAAAAAACGGCATAATCGTGACCAACCGGGCGAGATAAGCACACGCGTGCACCGCATACGTTCTCAGTTCGAGATATCAAGCTTCGCTTCCGGCGTTTCGAGGTCTTCCGAATCCGCCTCCCTCTCTCTCGTTCTCTCCAGTTTTCGTCTCTCCTCGGTTTGCTTTCTACTTAGGCAAGCAGTAGCAGTAGCAGCGGCAACGGCAGCAGTTGGGTACCAAACTTATAGTTTCGTCCACTTCCAGCTCATGCAGTGTTCCCCGCTCGTCCGCGTCGAGTTTCGATTAGCCCCGGCTGTCTTTGATGGACGTTCAGTGCGCGAGTTTGCGCCCGCGTAGTTTGCCGAGATTTGCAGGGATATGTGCTTTTGCAGAAATTTTTTTCTGAATTACTACGAGGACTGCTCTTAAATCTTTAAATGTCTTAAATTTTCAATTTAGAAATTGTAACGGTTGGAATTTGTAATTATCATAAATTACAGTAAAACTGTGTAATATGCATTTTAAAATTTTTATTACTAGTAAAACTCTTAAATTGTGTAAAACATGGCTCAACATGAAGGTCCGATAAGATAGCCATAATTTAGGGTAGCGCAAGCATGAGCTTGTATAAATGTGCCCGTTAGATTTTAATTCATATTTTTAGATACCACACGGGACATAACAAGATTCGTTCATGTACAAGATTAAATTTACAGAGATTGAATAATAATTAGTTAAAAAATCAATGACTTACAATAAGTTTGAAATTCCTTTCAACAGGCAATCTAATCGAAATAGCATCTTGTAATATTGTATCAGATCTAGTTGAGCCCGTGACAATATTTCAAGGCGAATATAAAAAGTGTATTACTGTCTGAAAACAATTTTTTAAGTGGAAATTTTTTAAAGTTTTTGTCCTAAATTATACGAAGATATTTATATAATATAATATGTGTATGGTAATACATTAGATTCCATATTGTGATGTTTACAACATCGCTATTTGTATTGCTATAATAATATAGTTAATACAAACGGTTGTCACATAATTGATTCTGGGTATCATAGCAGTAACGGTAATATGTATAAGTACATACATATAAAACGTGCCTTCAACTGTATTCTTTTTGTTCAGTCTTGTAATACGCAAGACGTTCATTCATTAATTTTCTATGCATACCTTTGTGAACTATGCAGATTGTTAAGTATTTGGTACAACCATAGATGAAGAGTATGATAAAAAGTTATTATTTTTGACGATCTATTTCATCTATTTTTAATATTTAATGGTTTAATTGTTGTAATGGTCGAAATATAAATTTTAAAAACGTTTTCTAATTATTTTGCTGTAGAATTTTGACGCAGAAAAAAGGCTTCAAGATAAGCTTCTGGGTAGATTAAAATCAAAACATATCACTATACTTTACGACAAAGTCACGAGGAATCTCTTGACAAATTAAAATTTGTAATTCCATGTTACTTATCTTTTATTAATGCAATGCATGATGTGATAAGAGATTATATAGATATTTGTTGTTTGATATGGTGAAGTGTAGACACTTAATTAAATAATCTTTAGAATGTTTCTACATTTGTTTTATATAAAAAAATTATAAAGTACTACAAAAAATCTAATAAGATTATTAAATTGCTATTCTCAAGTTATTTATCATAATCATGAAGTGTTAATATTTGATATTTCGACTTAGAGCAACTATACGAGCCAACTTCGAATCATCCCTGTATAGTTCCATCTCATTTCATTTATCATTGTATCGTATATATTATATATTAAAAGAGCTAAGACTCTATCTAACGTAAACATCCGTTCTTTGTTGTAGATACGAAAGGTTAATGCACACGTCGTCTCTACGGTCGACAGTCGAAAAAACGAGCATCGGAGAAGAGTTCCGGCCCAGACCCCCGCACACGCGCTATACGCTCAATTCATTTCAGAGTCAAACTCGCTTTCTCAATAGGATGAATTCGCCCAGCATATATATTTGCACGAGCGTACGAGTCCTGGATGCATGCTAGTGTGTACGTTCGGCGCTGAAAAGAATTGGCTTTCCTTCGGACCAACAAACTTCGAGGCGCCGGAAGTGGAAAATATTTTTCGGCGACTTTCTCCAGATGGGGGGAAGATGTACGTCGTTCCGTCTTCCGTTCGACGATTGTATTTCGTTTGTTTAATTCTTGATGCGAGAATGCGTTTTGCAGCGAAAAATTGAACAAATATGTTTCTCTATTGGCAAAGACGGAATTTTATTCGCGTTTAAAAATGCTATGAGTCTGTGATTTATATACGAAATAGAAGCTAAAGGTGGCTACATTTAGCGACTTTTACAAAAAATGAAAATTAAGGGAAAAAGAGTTAAATTGTGTAATTATTTTAACTATGTTCATGAAAATAGCTTTAAGTTTATTTTATAATCGTTAAGTTTTAAAAATATGTTCGAAAAATTATTTATTAAATAACTGAATGCATACATTGGCATGAAATCAGAATGTGCAATTAAATTTCAGTTTTCATAATTTTCCAGTGAGCATTTTGGATAAAGAGCATTGGAATATTTATTAAAAAGTATTAAGCAAAAAAAATCATAACAAAGATTTTTAAAATAAACTATTTATTCTAAGAGATGTTAATGAGCATCAGATAAACATCTTTTGGATAACATACTTTGTTACAAATTCGATTACTAAATGATCAAAATTCATAGTTTACTCGCGGTCATTTAATACATTAATTTGTAAGAATTTTATGGATACAGGCTACTTAAGATTACATCGTTTAGAATATTGCCTTGATATTATGTACTTTTACGTTTAATTTTAACAAATAGTTAATTTATACGGGACTGTTGAAGATGGGCAATTTATAATAGTTTATAACTTTGTATGATTTCTAAAATCGTAAAATAGGATAAGATTGTTTTTTACGAAAAAGGATGAAACCATATTAAATGTCAAAATCTGTCAATTAGCGAAAGAATTTTTGTAAACCTATTCCGTAAAAATAAACTGTTCAGATCTAGCATTAGGTTTAGAATTAAAATATATCAGTATTAAAATATTTATTTTAATAAAGGCTGGTTTTGATGTTAAACGTATACAGCATACACGTACGATGAAATAAAAAAAGATATATATACGATTTTCACAATATCATATCTGTAGTACAAAATTTTCACCTCCTAAAAAGTCCTAACTCCATCTTCCACACTCGCGTCGTTGCGCAAAAAACGTGCAACCGCATCGCGCGAAATCATCGCGCGCTCTCTTGTTCCAGCTGAATTTTCACGCGATAGCAACGGCGTGCGTCGGGCGCAACGCCAACGGCAAACCAACGTCGCGTGCGCGGGAGCGTTGCCGCGCGCGATAATGACGGCGTACGCACAAGTGAAACCATTAGCGCAAAAACAAAAGAGAGAAAGAGAGAGAGAGACAGGTGGCTACGAGCGTAAAAATAATAAAACCATCGCAGCAGTCCGCTCAGTGGAGCGCGAACTCAAACGAAAAACGCGGGGGAAAAAAACCAGGCAGCGCCGGAATGGAGTGGATTTCGTTTGCTCACGCCTAAACGGGAGCCACCTCCTCGTTTATATCTACCCCTCTTTTCTCCCTCTCCCTCTCTCTCTCTCCTTCGCATGGGCTTAACAAATTTCGAAATAATGCAATTAGTCCGTTCCTCGCGTTTTCCGGAAATTAGCTCCGTCACGGGAAGCTGGGCGTGCGCGCAAAAGTTTTAATTGTACACTGGCAGTATACCGGACCGCCAGAGCCCATACGCGCTACAGCGTCCATATATAATGGTGTTCGGCCGAATACAATTTTCCGTGTGTAAATATGGGCGGCGTTGTGCGCTTCAAATGCATCACCTGCAATTCCGTAATTTTCGAACGGGCTATCGGGATTGGAAACTGGAAAGGCGGAGGTTTTGTGATTTTGACAGATTTTTAAACAATTTTTCAACCTCTTCTTATGAAGTGGCTGGTTTCCGTGAAATATACCGGTCCCGTATCCGCCCGCATATGCTATTTTCATTTTAATTGTAATTTTCGATGAAATTCATTGTTATTTGTTGTTTACCCTACTAAATTTAAAAATAATAAATTCGGTTCAAATAATCGTGTGTTGTGACTGTACAGAGCGGGTATTATGATTATGGGCATGCTCGTGGGAGAGCCGCGAGCGTCATTATAGTAAATGACGAAGATAATAATGCTGATAACGCCCGTTGACTTTTTATAAGTGGAAATAGCTCTTAACCCTTATCTTTCGCTGTCTCTTTCTTTGGTTTATAACTTTTATCGTATGACGAATTGAAATCGATGGGCATCGTGCTTACCGCATCTTCACTATATACCCTTTAGATCAATTATCAAGGTTTCATTGGCTGTGCAAATTTGCTTACAGCGTTTTAGGACTTTTCCTCTGTGAATTCTCATAAGCGAGCTTTATTCGTGGAGTATTTTATATTTTTGGGATTCGCACGATGTAATGTTTTTCGGAATCAACTAATGGCGTTGATATAAACTTTTTTTTAATCTTATTAGATAATTATTTGATTTTTAATAATAAGGTAACTCGGAGAAACTCTTGGTGTGAATAGGAACGGTGTCAGAAAGACAGTAGGCGCCCGATACTACAATTAAGTTGGTACGTACTTACGCGACCAGCTGATCGGTACGTACGTACACGTGCATAGCGAAATAGACATAACTAGTTCATTGGTTTATCTTACTGAACAGATAGTATATTTTCAATCAATTTGTTGGCAACCGTAACCAACCAATTTTTTCCGTGAGGGGTTTTCTGTGCGAGGTATTATGAACCCACTGTAGCAGGCATCTATCAACTGCTCTTAATCACTACGAAAATGGCGTGTGCAAGTCGTTAATGGCATTAAAAATATCATCTGTAAAATGGTCGAAGTAAAAGGAAGTTTTCAACACTTTCTTATTTTATTTTCGATTGCTTATAATTGCAAAGATATAATCAAAGAAAGAAACATCATTTTCCTATCATCGTATGCAAAGTTCGACTTTGCACAACTTGATAGGAAAAATAGGATACGATACTCATGCGCTGCGTAGGTGTACCCGTACGTGCTGCTTGCTTTGACAAACTCTGATAGTGTGGGCATTACCTACTTTGCGCACTCGTATCGTAATGTACTATTTTATTAAATAGTTCCTTTTAGAGATGAAAAAGCTTTGATATCGGTGCGTATATAAGGCCCATTTGCACAAAGCCTGAGACAATCGGTTTTTTGGGCTAAAGAAATTGTCTATAAATTTTCAGATAAATCAGTGAACCGGAAATCATGGACTCTCCTTAAGAGGCTGATGCGGTCGGTGTCGTATTAGATGAATGCTTATTTCTGCTTACTTTTTTGATACTTGCACGCATTATAGTCATTAGATTAGATTAGATTCAAGAACTCGCGGGGCCATTGCGGTGTAGCGCCTTTAGCTTGCTTGCCATTGTACGCTATTCCCCACCTACCTCAGAGCCCACATTAGGGGAGGCCAACTGCAGAGCAGTAGTCAAGGATCCTCCTAATGCTGTGGTCCTTGATCTCTTCTGGTATGGCTAAAGCCCTCCCAAAATACTTTCTTCTGGAGTCCGCCAGTGCAGGGCACTCATAGAACACGTGGATTGGCGTTTCCTCGCAATCTTCCTCGCACCTACGGTAGTGCGGGAGCTTGCCTTACCTATTGTGTGCTCGAACCCCCTCAGGTCGCAGTGTCCCGTTATCAGTTCCACTGCTCTTCTGAGTTGCCACATGTCGACGGAGAGCAGTTCTCCGTCCCATCGGTCACCCGTTACTCCCCACAGGGCCTTGGATTTGTTGCAACCCTCAGTCGCGAGCCACTCCGCCTCGCATAGGTTTCTGATGTGAACAGCTATCCTGTTCCGGCCTTCTTGCGCCGGCATGCCAGCTGTTAATGGGACCATAAGTGTGGCTCCCTTGTTTAGCAAGAGTATCCGCCCTCTCGTTACTTTTCCAGCCGGAGTGACCCGGGATTCAGGGTAAGTTGAGAAGGTTGATCATACGGTCGCCTGCGAGGTAAAAAGTTACAACTCAGCGCGGTGCGTAAGAATGTTACAACTCGGCTCGGCGTGTAAAAAGGTCACAACTGGGCTTACGCATAAGAAGGTTTCTTACCGGTCAAGGTGTTATTCTATCCTGGAGTTCTTTCCGTTCTCTTGCTTTCCGTTTTCCACATACCGCAACCTAGCCGGTATGCCTGTATCCGGTCCAGCTTCTCGCAAACCGTGCTCAGCAGTGTTCTACTCAATCAGACTACTGAGGCGAACGTTAAACTCGGTACAATAATGGCGGAGTAGATCCAGTGCATTTTTCGCGGACCCACTCCTCACCTTGCACGCACTGCTCCTCTGCATTGCCAGAAAGTACAGATGGCTTTCCTACATTTTTCCTCGAGGAGCCTGCGCCAGAGTAACTTTCTATCGAGGTATCTCTAAATTCTCCGCCTTTATCTTCCTCAGCTTTCTAATTTTATAGCGCTTTGTGAAGATAAGGGCTACCGATTTATCCCCTTGGATCCGCAATGCTTTGCTGCTGAACCACTTCTTCGTTATCTTGAGGGCTTCTTCAACCAAGTTCCTAAGAACTTCTTCATAAGCCCCCCTCGCTAGGATAGCTATATCGTCCGCATATCCTACAGCCATGACTCCCATCCCATTTAGTACTCGTAGTAGGCTGTTTACCACCAGGCTCTACAGCAGAGGGGGACAAAACCCAACCCTGGGATAGCCTTCGGATACTCGCCCACCGATTGAGTGTCTCATCCAGGAGGTCGTTAGTTCTACTCTTTAAGGAGTTCATGATCCAGTCAATAATGCTCTTAGGAATGCCATGTTCTTCCGCGCCCTTCCGGATCGCCTCTCTAGAAGTCCGATTGAACGCTCATTTGACGTCCAGAAAGGCTCCTATGCATACTCCTTTCAGCTCAAGCTGGTCTTCAACGAAGTCTACCACCGAAAGGAGCGCTCTTTCCATTGACCTGTCCGTGTGATACGAGTGTTGTTAAGAGGTCCTTGAGATATCCGTCCACCAGCCTTTCCAGCATCTTCAAAAGAAATGACGTGAGGCTAATGGGCAGGTAATCTTAAAACTTACGTGTAACTCTTCTGCCCTGAGTTCGTATCCTCTAAACCTTGGGAAAATGTGTGGTTGTCGACGACAAGCTTGTCGTGTCACATTGTGTCAATCTTGTCAACTACAAATTTTGTGGTTGTCGGCGTTGTCGGTTTGTCTGTCAATCCATCAAGAACTCTGACGGTTATGGAACTTACGCCTGAACAAACTGTTTTTTAAAAAGAAAGTCTTATACGTAATAAACAATATTAAATTATATTAATAATGTTGTTATTGAACAAAATTATTATTATTATTATTAGTATTAATATTATTATTTAATATCTATGTACAATATCTTTTACACAATTATACAACTTTGTATATGCCTAGTTTAAAAAAATCAATAAATGATTTAATACAAAAAAAAATTATTACCTTTCTGTTCACTTAATTATTAAATTAATTATCATAAGTATATGATCTTATATTTTATTTTAATAAGAAGTTAACAAGAAATATAACAACAGGGAATATTATACTCTGTCATTATTTTTCTTTAGGTCGATATATAAATAAAAACGAAAGCTAATTATTTCAATAGTTTTTATTATATATACTTAATGGCATGGAATCAAATAATTACATTATCTTCTTTCTCATTAATGAAGCATTAATTATAATATAAATTAAGAATCCTATTGTTTTCTTCTTGTCCAATATTCAACATTGTGATCTAGATCATTATTGCTTCCTCCTAGAGAAAGCTTTGTAACGGTGAAAAAAATTTTCGAAAAAATGTTCAAAAAGATGTTTTAAGGCGATATATGTGTATATTATTTGATTTTGATAATTTTTGTTTTTGCGCGCGCGTGTGTGTGTGTTTTTTTTCCGAAGAGGTGGAGAATGCTTTCACGCATCATGTCAAGAGCTACTCGGAGCTCCCCGTGTGCGGGGCTCGACAAGTTGATGGTCTAACTTGTCTGGTCAGATGGATGGACCAGATCCCGCTGTATCATAGTAGGATCCCTACCGACTAAACTCCAACCTCTTTGTCTTCCATAAGCCTAAACGAAGCCCCCGAGGAACTGCCTCTAGGTATTACTTCACGGGGGAGGGATTAGCTAATTTGCTCTTCCTTCTTGCTGTCATTCCCTACATCCCCCAACTGATGTTAGTTGGTTGGAGGTTCAGGA
>UXGD01003559.1:0-19998 GCA_900474315.1 Torymus auratus | reverse complement strand
GAGTCGAGATCATCTTTTTAAACAAATTGGATAAACATTTACACATCTTCCTTTCGATTTCGCATTTGAAAATTTGTACTGATGAGAATATGCATGTTCATTTATTTTTAGTGAAACGTCACAGACGTAACAGTACCGAAATAGATATTTTTATAGTTTTATAAAATAAAACATTTTAGAATATATTCGTCTGTTTCATTTTTTCATTGAGTCCTATTTACTTCTCTAATTTCATATTGGTAAATAAATTAAAACGATTAAATTAAATTAAACAATTAACTGTGATAAAAAGTAATATTAATTCATTTAACATTGTTAGTGGAAACATGAGATTCACATGAGACTCATATGAGAATCACATGAGAATTTGGCATGAGATTCACATGAGAATCACGCAAGATTCAAGTGAGTTTTATCAGCCAGTGGTAACTTTGCCGCTGGACATATTTGGACCCGATGAATCAAAAGATTTTATATTTGTGTTATGTGAGAGCCTAAACAAACGGGGTCGTACATAAATGGGCATTGCTTACCACGATAGCGTTAAGTGGCCGTCGCTCTCGGGGCATCTGTCATCCCCGCCGATTTGGTACTTCACAATGATTGTATACAAGCTAAATAAACAGGAGGATTCCTAGATATTTTTTATTGTGAAAATAATATTTATTTCTAATTTTTGATTATAAGGGTAGAAACTGAAGTGCGAATTAAAAATGAGATTCGAAATTTTTTGCGAAGGTCTTTATAAGAACATGAGAAGTGTATGAAAAGAGATTTTTTTATTGAAACCCACTTTTTCCAACAGATTATGGTTAATTTGAATGTGTATGTACTATGAAAATATGTAGATGCATTCAAATTATCGAGATTATAGTCATTGTGATAAATTTTTATAAACATGAATTATATTTATATAATTATTTTGTATGTATTCAATAAATAGGAACGATGAATTTTTTAATAAGTGGTAAATGTTTTTTCACCGTGCAAAGACTACTTTTGAAAACTAGTTTAAGATGTTAAGATCTAATGTTTAAGATGAATTCTATTACGTTGCGTGTGTTCTTGTTTTGGTGCTATGAGCTTATTGTTATTGTTTTTTTGAATGCACTAACGAAATAAGTGCACTATTTTGTGTAGAAAACGTAAAGATAACAATCTATAAAGTAACAGTCTCAAATTTAAATTTTAATAATTGTTCTATGATTTTCATTGCTTTTTTACGAAATTGGTAATTATAAATAACTTTTAAAACGTCTAATGCAAGTTCAAACAATTATTTATATACAAATAATTGTGTAAAATCAAAACTATAAGGCCGTTAATTCATACATATTGTACACAAAATTTGTAACAGTGTAGAATGGAATATTAGACAAAAATGATTATTTTCACAATCTAGGCATCCTCCTGTTCTATTTATCTCGTATACAATCATTAAATTTGTAAATCTGATTGAATTCGCACAATCGCGCTTCTAAAAAAAAATTGAAAGAATTCGCGTTCCAATTCCTCATTAAGCTGTCGTGCGGCGCCACCCGTCCTTCAGTCACGAACTATGAGCGTAGAGTTTTGGTGAAACAAACCAAAACCAACCCAACCCTGATACCTATGCACACGTGAAGACGTGAATAGACGATGCGACGTTGCCATTTATGATTGTATTCGTCGCTTGTGTATTCGTCGCTCGCACGGAGTTACAACCTTCACGTTTACCTGCCTCTTGCATTGTTGATTTTGTCTTTTATTATAAAAATAGAAATTGGATCGATTGTTTACATTTGAAATTGTTTAAGTAAGTTGAAGTAATATTTTTAACTGTTTTTTTTAGAAGTATTATGTTACATACTTTGGTTGTGATAACTTTTTCTTAAATAAGATAACCTCAAAAATACAAAAATTATTTGTTATAAACATTTTTTATACTTTTATTGTAAATAATTCAAACGGTTTGTTTATACATATTTACTAAAATTATTTTTTCAGTTTATTGTTTTAAAATGGAAGAAATGCTCAAAGACAAGCGCTTTGCGCACATAGCAAAAGATCCGAAATTTAGAAGAATTCCTAAAAGTGAACGCAAAGTCAAAATTGACAAGCGGTTTCAGGCTATGTTCAAAGATAAAAAGTTTACTGTAAAATACACAGTTGACAAAAGAGGAAGACCTGTTAGTCAAACCTCTACAGAGAATTTAAAAAAATATTATGACATTTCTAGCAGTGAAGAAGACTCATCTAACGAAGAATCAGATTCTACTGTTCAAGACGATAAGACAAAAAAGAGCGACTTCAAAAAGAAATCTAAACAACTGAAAACAAAAAAGGACATCATCAAAGATAGTAAGAATAAAAAGAATAAAAAAAATGAAGTGGAAGAAAGTGAGGGTAGTGAGACAGATGAAAATGATGTAGAAAATTTTTCTAGTAATGGCAGTTTACTGCTTATAAAAAAACATGATAAAAGTGCTTCAGATACAGAAAATGAAAAAGAATCAGGGAATGAGGAATCAGATAGTGAAAATGAACTTAAAGAAAATGAAAAGCAATTAAATATTAGGAAAGGAAATGAAAAAAAATTAGATAATAATGTAAAGAAAAAGTTAAGAGATTTGAGTATAGATTATGCCAGAGGTGAAGGTATTTTAGTATCTGACAGTTCATCAGAGGAAGAAAGCTCAGAATATGAGGATGAAGATGATATTGAACATAATTGGGGAGAATTAGATAAAGAAGCAGAAACAACTAATGAAATCACTCATCGTTTAGCTTTGTGTAACATGGATTGGGATAGAATAAAAGCAACAGATCTTATGGTACTTTTCAACTCTTTTTTACCTACTGGAGGTTTAATAAACAGAATAACTATTTATCCATCTGAATTTGGATTACAACGTATGAAAGAAGAAGAAGTCAAAGGACCTACTGAGTTAGTAGATTCAAAACAAAAGGATTATGATGACAATGAAGATGTAGCTTCTACAAGTGAAAATGAAGAAGGTTCAAGTTATCATATGGAAAAATTGAGACAATATCAATTAAACCGTTTGAAATATTATTATGCAGTTATTGTTTTTGATTCTGCTAACACTGCTAATAAAGTTTACACTGAGTGTGATGGTCTTGAGTATGAATCATCATCTACTAAACTTGATTTAAGATTTATTCCTGATGATATGACCTTTGATCATGAGCCTAGAGAAGTTTGTGATAAACTACCAGATTTAACGAAATATACTCCAAGACAATTCACTACTAGTGCATTACAGCAGGTTAAAGTAGATTTAACTTGGGATGAAACTGATCCAGATAGAATAGAAATTACACAAAAATTGAATTCTGGAAAACTTGATGAAATAGATAAAAATGATATGCAAGCATACTTAGCTAGTGGAACAAGTGAGGATGAAGCAGAAGATGAAGTTAAAAAACAATTAGAAGGCATTGACGAATTTGATTCAAATGTTAATCCAATAGATAAATACAAATCTTTATTAAAGTCTATTGAGCAAGCAGAAGAAGAAAAGAAGAATAAAGAAGTTGAATTAGAATTTACATGGGGTTTAGGAGTCAAAGAAAAGAGTGAAAAGTTAATCAAGGAAAAAATGAAACAAAAAGAAAATTTGACACCATTTGAACAATATCTTGATAAACGTAAATCAAAGAAAATAGCTAAAAGAGAACAGAAAAAAAATCAATCAAATGATAATGAAAATAAATCTGACAGTGAAGACTCGGTACCTTCTGATATAGATATGAATGACCCATATTTTGCAGAGGAATTACAAAATACACAACCAAAGACAAAGAAAAGAAAGAACACCTCCAAGAATAGTGATTTGGATTCAGCTGATGAAGAAGAGGAAAAAAGACGACAAGCTGAGCTAGAACTTTTATTAATGGATGAAAATGATGAAAGTAACAAGCATCACTTCAATATGAAAAGAATTGAAGAAGCAGAATCTATAACAAAATCGAAAAAGAAACGACTAAGCAAAAAGAAGAAAGAATTAAAAGAAGAAGCAAGCAAAGATGAATTCAAAGTTGATGTTAATGATACAAGGTTTGGTGCACTATATACGTCTCATCACTATAATATTGATCCAGCTGATCCTCATTATCGCAAGACTAAAGGTACTGAAGCACTTATAACTGAAAAACTCAAAAGAAGAACTAAGAATGATACTATTCCTGTAAGTATTCATTATATTTATAATAATATTAACATATTAACTCATTTAATCCTATTATTAAGTTAAAAATATATATTTTCCAGGCTACTATGGAGGAAAATTTGAACGAAGAAAAAAATAAGACACATTCTAGAATAAATGCTGAACTTTCCAGCTTAGTAAAAACAATAAAAAGGAATGCACAGAATCTTAAGAGAAAAGAATAATAAATATATTATTTGAATATATTATTGTTGTTAATATAATGTTAAAATTATTATTGTAAAAATATTTTGTATAAAATTTATGTATACATATGTAAGTTATAAATTTAATTTGTAATTACATAATTTTTTATCTAATGTTTTTTTTAATGTTTATTCAGAACTCTCCCATAAAGTAATTCCAAGTAAACATATAGAAAGATAGATGTTAGATAACTTTGTTATCTGGTGATATTAGTTTACCAATTGGGATCGATGTGTCATGTTGTTGCCAACAAAAAACTCTCATGACATTGTTTCGTCCCGATGGTCTTTAATTTATTATTAATAAAAAACATGTAAAATTATAAAAATTTTTTAAATCGATGCTTCAATCATTTTTTAACATAAATTGAGAAAAAATAAAAATTGTTTGACTTGTTGCGTTTTTGAAAAACGCTACGTTTTCAAGCTATGAGCGACTAAGTCGAAGAGTGACCGTACACAGAAATAGCTTGTTTATCTTTTTTTTTTGTAACACATGCACGATTATCGGCGTTTTCCGACCTAAAAAGAGGTCCTAAAGTGACTTTTTGGAGCGATCGGATGAAAAAATCCATTCACGCCGCTGATCTAAACTTCTGTAAAATCGCGAAAATTAAACTTAAACCACTATAAATTTGTGAATGCCTGATTTTTTATGACTTTTTGTATTCAGAGATGAATCCAATATATTATTTTTATTGGGAAATGAACATCATCACATTCGCACAAATTTATGGTTTTGATTATTGTTAACAATTTTAGCCTTGCTTTTTAGGTTCAAAAACGCCGAAAATCAAATACATGAGTAACAAAAAATATTATGTGCACCTAGGGCTTAGTGGGCCATTTTACCTCATGTGTTTGCAGTACTCGTCTTCGGTTTGCAAAACACACTCGCCCTCGGCTCGTGCTAGCTCACCACCTACGACTCGGTCTAAAATGGCCCACTTTACGCCTTAGGTACACAATATAGGACTATTTTACACCTTTCTTCGCTTTTTCTTCACCTTCCACCGCTTCAAAATTTAGAATAGGTATAACAAGAGTCAAAAGTTTTTATTTTTGCCCAGTTTACCAAAAAAAAATTGTTAAAGCATCGATTTCTAAAATTTTTATAATTTTACCAGTTTTTTTGTTAATAACAAATTAATGACCATTGAAACGAAAAAATGTTATTATAGGGGGGGCTTTTTTCACAACAACATGACACATCGATCCCAATTGTTTTCACCCGGGCGTTTTTCCGTGATCGGCCATCAAGTGTCAACTCGTTTATTGCTTTTCTTGTATAACTACCCCGTATCCATCTGGTTGAAGCGTTGTGAAGAATTTTTTGTCTTTTCGTACACTAAAAGTAGGCGGTAGATAAGTGCAGATTATATTTTTTAATTTTGCAGTTAAATATGTAGTCAGTGAAATATAATTTTTTTTATGGATCCAATAGTTTTATTTTTTTATATTTTGCTGTTGTTAAAGTCCGAATAGGTATAAAAACTATAAAAAACTATAAAAATGTTGTAAAAAGTGGAAAAAATAACATTAAAGTAAAATATTAACACCCAATCAGTATTTTCGAAACATTATACATTGTACACTTTCGAAAATTTATAAGTACCGCGTTTAAACTCATGATGAACAATAATGAAACAGCTGCGTCAGCTCAGTCGCAGCTGACTGCCGCACTTTCTATTCTTGTCGAACACATTTAATTAGGACCTAAGTACTTATCGCGCGTATTGCAGCATCTCTCACTTTTTCTCCTCCATTTCACTTCTAATTTCATCTTTCATGGGATGCCGCGTCCATCCTCGCCCGCAATTTCGTGGCACTTCACGGATTTCAGAATTTTGGCAGATTCAGATTTCAGAGTCCGCGCGCGCGCGTAGAAAGCTTGGCAACATCGCCGATAGCTTAAACGAAGGCGCTGCCCGTGCGCATTAGTTGCTGCGCTGGGCGATAACACACTCATCATCACGTTATAGGTAGAATGGTTTCAGCGAAAGATTTGGCGTCAGTTTTTATTATTTGTTGAATATCGTTATAAACGTCGTCTTACAAGGATCGCTGATCTAAAACTGCCTTTGCCACCTTAGAGAAGAATCCTCGAAACAGACAACCCTTGAACTGATTTGCGAACGTTTAATTTCACGAGCGAGTGGCATTTGTGAGTTTAATGTGTAGAAACAGAAAAATGTTGGTTATGTATCGGCTACTACGTTATGTGTAAACGTATGAAATGCAGCTGTAAATTTGTGATTTCAATCGCTGGCAAACAATGATACATCTTGAAAGTAAACTCCCAATGAATTGCTTGATTTCTTTGTCGATTATGGCATTGCATTTTAATTTTACACACAATGTCAGAAGGCCCTAATGCAGGCCTTTCAATCTCCACAGGGTCAAAGAAAGAATATGACCAGGATATTCACAAAATAAAAGTGGATTTAGCTGATAATTCAAGCAAAAACAAATCTATTGATGCTCGCAAAGAGATTATAAGTACAATGGACATCGACGAAATTGTAGATATGGAATCGGATTCTGCTGTGGAGTCAACTCTAGAGAGTGAGATTGATGCTCTCTCAAAGATTATTACTGATACAAAAGATGGCTCGCAAAAATTAGATGATAATGATGATGATTTTAAGTTAGATGGTGATGATTTAGCGTTTACTGCCAGCTTACAATGTGACTCTATGGAAAGTGATAATTGTGAATTATTATCAAATAATACTTTAGATATTAAAAATATTTTAGATAATCCTGAAGAAATAGAAAATTTTATGTCCACATCAACAAATGATAATAGCTTACAAGATTTATTAAAAGGTAAGGTCTTAAAAATTGTAATTGTTCTTGGTACAAAATTTTTATATTTTAAAATGATTTAAATTATTTTTTATTGTAGAAACTGCTAAAACAGATGATCAAGAAAATGATAGTAATTCCCAAGAATCCAAAGATGGCACAAAAATTCTTGAAGGGGAATCAGCTAATAATGATAATAATTTATCATTGATAAGTGAAGTCTACAATTCACAAGAATCTCAAAGTTCTATAGAAGATGAATTAATATCCACATCAAATAATTTAGAAGAAGTCAAAGATATTCAAAATGAACAAAGCAATACAATGGATACTGAGTTTGCTTCTACAAGTTCTGAAGATAAACAAATATTACCTAGTTCATCAAATGAAATGTGTGAAAATGATAAAGACATTAGCAAATATTTAAAAGAAGAAACTAGAAATGAAACAAATTCAGAGATTTTAGAAAAAACTTTACTTCAAGAACATGTAAATAAAAGTATTGATGAATATGAGTCAATTCTAAATGATTGTAAAGAAAATGAAGAATTTTCTATCCGAAGCTATCCTTTAGAAAGCAATGAAAATAAAGATTGTTCAAGTACAGTTAGTCCGATAAAAGAAAATACTGAAATAGAATCTATAAAAGAAACAGAAGATTTAAATGCCAAGAAAGAAAATAACATTGAATCTTCAAAAACTTTAATTGAGAAAGCTGATGCCTCATTGGAAAAAATCAGTGAACAAACAATCAAAAATGCTGATATATTTACAAATATTGATGAAACTACTACAGCTTCTGAGGTATCTGAAAATGTTGAAAAAAATATAGAAGATACTGTATCTGAAAATATTTATGAAAATCTTGATGAAAATATTGATGAAAATATTGATGAAAATATTAATGAAAATATTGGTGAAAATATTAATGAAAATATTAATGAAAATATTGCTTCTGAGTTGCCTGAAAATATTGAACAAAACATAGAAGATTTTGTAACAATAGAACAAAATCTATCTGAAAATATTGATCAAAATACTGCAGCTTCTGAGATGCCTGAAAATGTTGAACAAAACATAGAAGATCATAAAATAGTAGAAGATAATGCAAATTTGGAAAAACTAATCGAAGAGGAAATAATAAGTAAAAATAATGTTACAGAACCTGATAATGAATCGGTAGATATAAACACTGTACAGGAGGAAATTTCTGAAGAAAGCAATAAGCTTGACCCAATGGATACAGATGATGTTGCCACTGCACATACAGCCAGTGCAGATACAGAAGATGTTGCCACTGCACATACAGCCAGTGTAGATACAGAAGATGTAGAAATGAATGACGTTAATGAACTAAAAAATTTAGAAACAAGCATTGAAACCAAGAAAGAAGAAACAAGCATTGAAGGCAAAAAAGAAGAAAACAGCATTGAAGACAAAAAAGAAGAAACAAGCATTGAAGACAAAAAAGAAGAAACAAGCATTGAAGACAAGAAAGAAGAAACCAGCAATAAAAACAAGAAAGAAGAAACAAGCATTGAACACAAAAAAGAAGAAACAAGCATTGAAGACGAGAAAGAAGAAACAAGCATTGAAGACGAGAAAGAAGAAACAAGCATTGAAGACGAGAAAGAAGAAACAAGCATTGAACACAAAAAAGAAGAAACAAGCATTGAACACAAAAAAGAAGAAACAAGCATTGAAGACGAGAAAGAAGAAACAAACATTGAAGACGAGAAAGAAGAAACAAGCATTGAACACAAAAACGAAGAAACAAGCATTGAAGACGAGAAAGAAGAAACTAGCAATAAAAACAAGAAAGAAGAAAAAAGCAGTGAACACAAAAAAGAAGAAACAAGAATTGAACACAAAAAAGAAGAAACAAGAATTGAAGATATTACAAATACAAATACTGATAATGAAATAGTAGATCTGAAGCAACAGGAAGAAAATATCAAATATTCACAAAATGTTGAAATTGATGATAGTATTAAAATCACACAAAATGAAAAAAATGATACAAATTTTGAAGATACAAAAAGTACAGATGTAGATGCAGAATCAAATGAAATAAATGAAGTATTACAAAGTATAGAATCAAGTTCAAATGATATTTTAATGGAAAAAGAAGTTATTGATGTTGCTGAATCCATTGAACATATTGAATCTTCAGAATGTTTAGAAGATATTGACCACAGCAAGACATCATCAAAGAATATTGATGAAAATTTAAAAAATTCTGATATATATACAAATAACAAAGATGTGCAAGAAACTGATACTATTTCTGATGTATCGATTGCTCAAGATAAAAACATAGGGGAAGTGAAAAATTCTCCAGTCTTACAAAATACAGATACAGTATCAATAGATAATACAGATACTGGTGATGATGAATCTAATGACAATGAAATTAACATTTCAGTAACAGAATCTACTTTAATAAATGTAACTTTAAATGAAAATGAAATTGAAAGTGAAACATTTTTGGAACAGCATCTAACTATTGAAAGTAATGAAAAGGAAGAACAGGATCTTTTTACTATAGAAAGCAAAGAAGAAAGTGAAGTTGACGCTCATTCAATCAAAAGTTCAGTGTTACAGGATGATAAGACTCCTCATGATAGTACAAATATTAATAAGGGCTTATCAGAGCCTGAAAATGTAAACAATGAATTCAAGAAGCCAACTGATGAGAATATAAGTGAACAAAATTTAACATTAGTAGAAAAGGAATCAATGAAAGAAGATTTAACCCTAGCAAGAGTTGAAACACCCGAAGATTTGAATATAACATTGGAATTAGAAGAGTCAGAAATATCAGAAAAACTTATTACTGCGGTTTCTAAGGAACTACAAGATAATAATGAATCTAAACTTGAAAAAGAAATGATAAATATAGGTTTACAAGAACCATCAGAGAAAAAAGAAGAACATCATTTAGATTCAGAAGAAATGGAAGATCAAGTAGATATTAATTTATCTTTAGATCCTGATAATTACAGTTCACCAGACCAAGATTTACCTGACGATCAAATGATATTAAGCGATCCTCTGGATCCTCTAGGTGATCTTGTTGATAATGTAGTTGACACTGAAAATGTTGATGCTATTAAAGCACCAGAAACATCAGAAGCTATAGAAGATAATTTGAGTGAAATATTAGATGTAAATAAAAAAAATGATCAATTTATTCACAATGATCAACAGTTAGACTCGCAAGATATTGCAACAAGCTTTATAAATGAAGTAGAAAAAGAACTGGCTTCAGATTTTAATGAATTTTTGAAAACTGAAGAAAATATTGATGATGTTAAAGATTTTACTATAGCAGAACCTGTAGATTCACCTTCAAGTGATATTCAAGTATTTAATGAAAAACTAGAGGATCCATTATCAGAATTTTCAGAACTTCAGGCTTTACCATCTAAATCAATATCAATTAATGAAGAAAGTACTGAAAACAAGGAAAGCAGTAGCATTGAAAAAGAAGAGGATATATCCTTAGTTTTTGAAGAATCTAGTCAATCTCCAAAAGGAACAGAGGATAATGATAAATTTATAAATGATCCAAATGATCCATTTGGTGAAACTAGTGATACATTAGAAAATATCACAGAGTGCAATCAATCAGAATCTGTAAATGAGAAAACTAAAGAAAATATAGAGAAAGAGGAAGCAGATAGTATCATTCCAAGTTCAGAAATATCATCAGGATTAGAGGGTAATGAGCAATTAGATGAAATACCAACCTCAGAGATCAGTTCAAAAGCTATAATTAATGATACAGATAAAGAAGAAACAATGCATGAAGCATCAGATGAAATTTCTGAACTTGAGTCTGCTGTCAAGTTCCTTCAAGAATCTGAGGAACAAGATATTCAAGCTTCAAACATGAACAAAGAAGAGACTATTAGTGAAGAAAATTCAAGTATATTTGTTGCAGTTGAAGAAAGTATTTGTGACAATGCCACAGAACTTGTATCAGATTTACCAGAGGTAGATATGGATCCCATAGCAATATCAGAAGCTGAAATTATTTCTGAAGCAGCAAAATTAGAAAGTGAGAGAAAGGAAAAGATGCAATTGGAACAACAGCTTGAGAAGGAAAATAAAGATACAAATAGCCCAGATAATTTGGATACAGCAGAAATACGTGCCTTATCGACTGTAGATAATTTATTGTCTGTTGTGGAATCAAATGAAAAAACATTAAGTATTACAACAAATACTACAAGGGAAGACTTAGATGAGGTAACAATCTATTGCTTTTTATTAATTAAATATTAACAGAATTAAAAAAATATTAAAGAATAATGTCATAATTTTATAACAAATATGTACATAATTTTTATTATTCCTTTTTTTTTTAAACAAATTTAACAACAAATATAAACTATATATATTATTTTATATACTAAATGGACTAAATGAAATTTATATTTTTCGAAATACACTTAAACTTATTAAGATCTGGTACTTAAATTTCTAATTGAAAATAGAGTTATGTAATATACCCTTAAACGAGTTGAACTACTAGGTATCTATCTATTCTTCATGAAATCTAGATGGCCAATAATAAAAATATAATTTTAATTTAACTTAATTACAATTATGAAAAAAAAAAAAGAATTTATCTAGGAAAATGGTTGTATTCTATCAAATGAACAAAAACTTTCATAGCTATTGAATAGTCATGGTAAAAGATCAATCACAGTTTGCAAAATTATAAAAAAAAATGTTATTTAATATAATCTATACATATGTATTATATTCAATTTTGATTATTTCAAATTATAAAACCAAATACTGTAATAAATTATGTAATTATTAAAATTTCAACTTTTTTTTTTATTTTTTATAATTTATCAATAGTTATTTATTTTTTTTTTTTATTTGAGCTTTATCAAGTCTCATGTGAGACTTATACAGCTTTATCAATAGTTATAATTTATTCAACTTTTAGATTCCAGCAATGACATCAGACATAATAGAGGAGACGAAGTCGATTTCGGAAACATCGTCTCAAGTCTCGATGATAGACGAACGCTACAAAGAGCCTCCAAAGATCGAAATACCAGAGGTGGCCGCTCCGAAAATTAGTGAACTACCCAGTACTCCCAGAGCCAGTCTACTTATTCAAAAGGATGCTAAATTGAGACTTGAGTCCCCTGAAAGAGCAGGAAGTGCCGAGCCGCGAATAACCGATACGCCAAAGAAGGATATGGAAAAGCAATATTCCGAGTGCGAAAATGTCGGCTCGCCGCGTATTATTCTGAAGATCGCCAAGTCCGCGATAGCTGACTGCTCAGAGCCTCGTTCGCCCAAGAGTCCAAAGATTCGCTCCGCGGCGAACTCACCGAATCCAGAGGACAGTCCCGGACACAAGCTTGGGAAGATTAAGCTAAAACTGTCCAAGGGCGGTCACCCATCGATCATCCCAAATAACGACAATTTTGATGAGACAGCCCAGTGGCACACCGACAGCACCTCATCGTTGTCCCCTCTGGGTATGAAGATCAAGCTGACCAAGTCGAGCGACGCATCGTCCATGGATTATAAACATGAAGAGCACGAAGAAACCAAGGAGAAGATATCGCACAAGAGTGACGAAGGTCGAAAATCCGAAACCTCAATTGGTATGAAGATAAAATTGTCCAAGAGCGGCGACGCGTCCATTGTACAGCAGGATAGCAAGGAAACAAGTCAGGTAATAATGCATGCGGAGTAGTACTTACTTTTTAACATTTATTTAATTTCTCTGATTGATATTTACTTACAATAATTTATTCATAATTTACAGGAAACTGTAGTGACGAAAAAGCAGGATTCGCCGTCTATTGGTATGAAAATCAAACTTTCCAAATCTGGAGATGCCTCGATAATCCAGCAAGATAGTAAATCTCTGTCCATTGAGGATAGTAGAGAAAGTATAAGTAAGTCTAAAGAAAAACTAATCGACGACACGCAAGATATTCCAAGACGAACAGATTCGCCGCTTGGTATGAAAATTAAGTTATCCAAGTCGGGAGATACGGCGACAGTTATATCTAATGATCCACTAGATATAGAAAATGAAGAACCAGCAAAACGGACGGACTCTCCCATTGGAGTAAAGATCAAGCTTGCTAAAACAAAAGGAGGAACTGCTTCCATTATATCAAACGAAATTTCAGAAGAAGTAAAAGAAAAAGTTGACATTGCGGAAAGCTCTAAGAAAGTAAAATCGTCTAAAAGGAGAGAAATCTCAGAAGACACTAGCGAAATTGTTGGAAGCGATATTGTTCCTTCAGATAGCATTGATGAAACGTCGAAAGGAAGTATTGGCATGAAAATTAAGTTTTCTAAGGCTGGTGATGCTTCAGTAGTATCATCAATAAAGGAAGACGACACATCCAAGAAGAGTACTGAACAGCCCCTTGGCATGAAAATTAAGCTTTCAAAGACTGGAGATCCTTCAATTATTCATTCTAAAGTATCTAAAGAAGCTGAGGATATAATACCCGCTGCTAGAACGAAACATTCTAAAAATAAAGATCACGGGTAAGTTATTAAAATTATATTCTTATATTATAAGTAAGAAAATAATTGTTATTTGTACATTTTTAATTAAAAAGTTTACTACTAAGGTACTTGATTCTATAGTAATAAAGTTCTCTACCACTTCAGCAATACTAGTCAACAAAAATCGAAAGATGATTCACATTTGGAAATGAAAATTAAACTTTCGAAAACCGGACATCCAACTATAATAAACACGAGTGAATTGCAAGAAACAACTCTTAAGACTTTCAAGAAAAGTCATTCGGATGTCACAATTGAAGCTATCAAGCATCAGACTGTTGAAAACACTATGATCGATTTGCATAACAAGCGCAAAGAAATCACAATCGCCCCAATTGAGTCGAAAAAGGCAAAAGTGGATTCTAATCTTAAACAGATGCTGCCGGACATAACTATTCAACCTATCATGCCCGCGGCAAAGAAGGAACAGCAGCTGCAACAGCAACAACAGAAATTACTATTGGAATCTAATAATGCCAACATAAGTCAACAGCAAATGAATGTTATTAATCAAGAAATTAGTATTACGCAGGTAATGTGTAACGTTATTAAGTAACAGCAACAAATTTAAAAAAAAAATAACCTTTTTGAGATTGTTTGAAATAAGGCATATATATTTACCGATCATTGTTTGCAACATATTATATTAACCGCAAAAGTATTGATTGCTTCAAAAGCATTGCTTTCATTTATATGCTGCTATATTTGCTTTAAAATATACTGAATTACCCAATTTCTAATAATTAACACTAACACACATTCATTCACAACGCAAAACATTCATGCTTGAAATCATTACAGATGCTAAATCGTACAATTAACGACGAATGCAAACTTCCCCAGATTTGTTCACTAGCAACGGGCGACACGCTGATGGGTGAACGTTTGAAAAGCGCATTGAATCTGCCGGGCGAGATCTCAGCCTCGTCACCCCTTAACTCGGACTGCGAAATCATTGAGCCTATTCAGCCCGAACTCATCATCGTTAATGAAAACTCGAACTCAAGTCAAGACGTAATGATCATTGACGAAGTGCCGTCGGTCAAATCATCAGTCCGAGCGCCGAAGAAACGCGGCCGGCCCCGGCGCAACGCCAATGTCGCTGTCCCTATGTCATCGATAACTCCAGGAGTGGCAACTGGTAGCGCCAGCTTCCAAGAGCTGAACCTGCAGAGAGATCCGCTGAGCCTTGACCAGCCACCGACGCTGCTGTCGATGCAGCTGTCGAGCATGCCACTCACTGCGCAGTCGATGCAGTCAGCCCTTCAGCAACACCAGTCGCAATTGCAGCCGCAGATCCTGTCCGCGGCCGGAACATCAGCGGTGCCTGGCACCGAGGGCAGCGAGCGGCCCCGCAGGACGTGCAGGAGTCAAAAAAGCTATGCGCCGCCCAAGAGAGGCAGAGGAAGAGGTGCGTTCGACAAAGAATGTCATAAAGTTTTTGACTAAATTATTCATTTTAGGTTTTCACACCTCAATATTATAAATTATATGTAGATGTGAAAAAAAAATCTGTTTTCACAGAGTATTTTAATGACAAACAAACGTTATTGTTACAGGCCGCGGAAAAAGAAAAAACGAAGCATTAGACATACCACTGAAGAAACAACGTATCGACCAAGATCTCACGGCAATCGAAGCTTCGACGACAGCTGTGATTGCTCTGGAGAAGCTACCGATCGAAGCAGCCACTGGTATCGCCACTCCATCTGAACTCTTTAAAGCCTTAAATCAACCAACACTCGATCGAGTTCCCAGTCAAAGTAGCGAAGTTCAAATACTGGACGAGCCGGAAACTATCCAATCGTTGCCCGAGCGCGATGATATCGAAATGACAGTTCAGGTAATAATTCTAAAACCCTAAGTATGTGTTCATAAAAGTAAGATTTGAAAAAATTGTTTTAACTAATTCCAAAACTTCCTAAACTTCCAAAAACGAAAAAGACTGTTAGCAATAAAGTAGGTACATCGTAGCACTAAAGAATTTGAATAGCCAATTTGAATTTAGCTAACGAATTAAAAAGTGTTCAGAAAAATTAAAATGTTCACAAAAATAATAGGATCTAATTAAAATGTTTACAAAAATAATAGGATCTATAAGATACGAAATAAGCTGAAAAATTACATAATGAAATCCGCATAAATTATAATATTATTATAACTACTGTTTTTTGATAAAGTTTGAAAAATTTATTACCAAATATATAACACATCGTTACTTAGTTTGTAAGTTAGTCTGTAAGTTTACTTATACCAGCTCTAGCACAGGTAGTTGTATCCACCTCATAGGATTATTTTTTTATGTAATTTGTCTGGTTAATAAATATTATATGTATTAAGGGGAATGCCTTACTCATACACATTATACACAATTAACGACATTCAGTGATTTTTTCAAATTTACTTTTTAACATACGTATTTTCTCTAATATTCGAGCAGTGGCACATTCTTTGAAGTGAAAAGATTGATGAAAATTGATGATAGAAATGTGAAAAATCAAATACAGAAATCTCTAATTGTCTAAGGCTTCCCCGTAATTAAGAGAAGACTCATATATTTTCAATTACATCAGAAATATTTTTTTTTCCTAAAAACTAAATAATTTTTAATTATTGCTGTTTACAGGAAGAAGTTCCAAAGAAAATACAACAATCAGAGGTGCAAGAGAGTATAGAAAACGATGCCATTGAATTCGATGAGGTTACTACGACTGTTCCTGACCCTTCCATAGCTGCTGTAATTACCACTACGGCAGTCGATTCTGACAAACATGTACTGGAAGTAACTGATATCGTCGATGACAAAGCAGATGAGATACAAGTCGATCAGGACAAATCGGAGGTCATTCCGATTCTAAAGGTAACAGATGAAGAAAAGCAGCACGAAACTGTGATCGATCAATCCGAAGCAATGGAAACCAACAAAGATTCGTTAATCATTCAAGAGCATCAAAACTGGTTAGCTCCATCTATCAAGAAAGTGTCAGGCGATTCCGTGACGAGAAATGAGTCGATTTCAACATTAACAGTAATTGACGAAGAAACGCGTATGAGTGCTGAATCAGGCTCGAGATCGCAGACCCCAGCAAGAAATATGACGATACCAGGTAAAATCTATTAATGTAATAATTGCCTTTTAAAGTTCATAAATGTATACATGTATATAAATGATGTTTATTGTTATCCCAAGTAATGCGCTACCTACATTTGTATTTAAATACAAAATTTCGGTAACTCATTCTATTTAAGTTAATTCTTAGAAAAGGAACAATATACTAGTAATAATTTATATGAATTACATCGATTTCTTCAAATAAAAGTTGGCATTTATTAGATAACAGAAATATTTTTCAATGTGTAAAAAAAGTAAGTATCCCAACGTTCAAGAAATTCAAGCAATACCAATACCAATAACTTGAAATCTAAAATTAAACAAAGCCTCTAAAATTAAATTTTCAATCTGGGAACTTCTAAAATGATAAAATTAGAAATTACTATTTTTCGTGACTTAATTTAATAATTACTGTTGAACTTAATTTAAATAAAATTTGTAGAAACCAACTCGAGTAATGTAAGAAAAAAATCCGAACATTTAAAGCGTGCGCCTTTTGCATATAAAAATACGCATATTGGTAGAACTCCAACGATAGCGCCTAAAAATAGAACTTTTTCTTCTGATGTCTCCCAAATGATGCCCGGTACATATCCGTATGTAAATAGCTCGCAGCTTGTGCTTTAAAGGCCTACGCAGAAGCCATCGTGGGATCGCGAGGATCCCATCTGTTCACGCTCAAGACTGGGGGAATAGCTGACAAAAAAAATACGCGGCAGAGAAGGAAAATTGAAGCTGGCGCTCGTCTAATCAGCGATTTGTTTGCAGGTACAGCCGACCCAATCTTGAACGAGGAGTCTCAAGGCAGTGTGCTCAGCACGGCCACGACTGAATCAGAGAAGGTGAAGGTGAGAAATCGTCGGATGGAGATTAGCTTCGATCCGGATGAGGGCCCTTTCACCGTCGACAAGATCGCGGAGTACGAGTGGCCTCTGAAGGAAGACCGACCGGCCGGCCGCGGCGACACCTCCATGATACAAGAGCAGATCTCCCAATACCTCGGCGTCAAAAGTTTCAAGCGCAAGTATCCCGATCTCAAGCGACGGATGGTCGACATGGAGGAACGGAACTTCCTCAGGGAAAACGGCCTCGTCAGTGAGTCTATGTGCGACATGGGTCAGTATCTGTTTTTAGCTTAATTGTTAAAGCCGTATGAAAAAACAAGTGATATATTACGTTAGTTTTAGTAAGAAGAAGCAAAACTATAAAAAGCTAGTACGTTTTATTCCAAGATGTATTTGTATACAACAAACGAGTTTATTATAAAAAAAAATATTAATACCATTTATCGTTTTACATCATAATTAATACAAATAAACGCGATCTCCTGAAGAACAATGCATTGATCCTAAAAGAAAATTTGCAATTAGTATAAAAAAAACTTCACCATTTACATATCCTCTCGTCCGTTCTTAGGTCTAACAGCTGTGTCTAGTTCCGAGGTGTTGGACATCATGTGCAACGACTTTCCGGAACAGTACGAAGAATATCGCAAGCACATGCGCGAGAAGGCGGCGAAGGAGCACTCAAAGAAGCAGAAAGAACTGTCGGCAGCGGCAAACGCTGAGCGCAACAGGATTGACCTGGCAGAGATGGCCATGCAGTCAGCCATCTCCTGGAATGCTGGTCTGAATAAGGCGCGCCAGGACATGCGTAAATGCAGTCTTGATCTGCAGACCTTTACCGTGCACATGCCCAAGAGGCCAACGAAACTCGACCCATCGCGGCGCTGCAACACCTATCCGGTCGCACTAATACCCGGACAATATACAGAATACTACAGGGAGTATACACCCGCTGAGCTCAGGTGAGTTCTGTTATATTTAATGAAAAATCTTTTTAAATTTCAATATGTAATATAAAAATACAAAATGAGAAACACTATAAGTTTCTGTGTTCAGATTTTTATTATGCTTAGCAAATGCAACTAATAATAAAATTATAATATCTTTATTTAAATAGCTATAATAATTTGTTAAAGGTACTATCCACTTAATACGGTATTGTACGGCCCAATGCGACCAAACGAGAGGAAACTTGATAGTCAATCGGAGGGTTCACAAAGTGACAGCGACAGTGATTCATCATCAGATGATTCAAGGTAAGTTTGGTAGTTGCAATACTTATTTCGAATAGATGGGATAATCCGTCAGACGGGGGGGGGAAATCTGTAGTCTAATCATTGGCAAATACTATGAAAGTTCTGCAGAAAATTTTTTCGTTTCTTTATGTAGCTCATCGTCAAGTGAAGGTACCCAGGACACTGAAGGTTCTCAATCGACAATGGATGAAGTCGATATGGAGCTCGCTGTTCAGTCAGATGTCAAATGCAAGATGTGCTTAAATAATCTCAACAAAAATAACCGTCCTGAAGTGCTTATACAATGTGGAACTTGTAATGGAAATGGTAAGTCGTTGATTTTACGTTGAAACGTTTAATTAAAAAGAGTTTAAATGTGTAAAGACATTGTATTAGTTTTAAAATATTTGAATTCATTTTAAAACGTATTTAACAAATGCGGTACAATTTGGTAATATTATTTCAGATTTATTATTAAAGATAATAAATAGACTGTATTTTTACTAAACATACCTCACTATTTTTCTAAATTATCTCCATTATAAAAAATGGTATTGTTTTTTACAGTTCATCCTTCATGTATAGATTTAACGTTAGATATGGTACCGCACATACGAGCGTACGCATGGCAATGTACGGATTGCAAAACTTGCGCTCAGTGTCACGATCCTGCTGATGAGGACAAAATGCTCTTCTGTGATATGTGTGACAGAGGGTAAGCTTAAAATATTTTTAAGACTTAACTTACTGTTTAAAGTAATTTTCTATTAGAAATGAATTCTGGAAAAAAACTGAAAAATTTACAACTCATACTTGCCTTCGGAGTACTCTCCCTCTCCTAGATATCGTCAGGTGGGAAGAAAAAGGTGCGATCTCGGCTCGGCGTCTAAGAAAGTGCCGTCTCGGCTCGGCGTTTAGGAAAGTGTCATCTCGGCTCGGCGTTTAAGAAAGTGCCATCTCGCGCGCTAAGATTTTTCATTGACGTTTACGTTGAGAACCGCTGCAAAATTTAAACAA
>UXGD01003558.1:0-19999 GCA_900474315.1 Torymus auratus | reverse complement strand
TTAAGCAAAAACCGATTTTTCTTAAATTTTCGCTAAAAGCGCTCATAACTTTTGTAAAATCGAGCATTGGCCCGAACAGGCGCGATTTTTTTCATATTTTAACATTAGAAAGCATATCCCGAAGTTACGAAAAAATCCGCGAACCGCACTCCGTGGTCTCTCCTTGTCAGTATTGAAAAGCAATCGGTCTTACTTACAAGCAGAGTGCGTAATCTTTGGTTCACTAATTTGTACCAAAGTGGAAGATGGTGTTAAAAAGTAAAAAATATTGAACCTCTATTTCAGAATTTATTGTCAAAACCCCTTTTACTCGAGATATGTGTCAGGTTATTTTAAAAATGCATTATTTTATTAAAAAATGATGACTTTTCTATTGCATGTTATAACTCTGCAAGTATTCCCGTTACGAAAATAAACGAATTCTTGGTTAGCTAATAATGCTAAACTAATTGTAAGACGAATCGATTAATTCTATAATAAAAAATACCTATCTTTATTAAAGAAGTCATGCAAAAAAGTGTTAAAAAAATGTAATAAAGTGTAAGAAAGTGTAATAAATCGTAGTTTGACCTATATTTCGTACAAGCTTTACATCTTTTTACACTTATTGACACATTCTTACATTTTTGTACACTTTTGTACATTTGAAAAGAACTGTAAGATCGTGTACAAAAATGTAAAAAATTGTAAAGAAAGTGTAGTAAAGGGTGAAAGAATGTAAAAAACGTCAGAAATGCACCCGATTTTTACACTTTTATACACTTTTTTACATTTGTTTACACTTTCTTTTACATTTTTTTTACTTTTATCTACATTTATTTACATTTTAAAATGTTTGCTAGGGTAGGTATATGACATGAATCTATATTCTATATTGTTATACAGAAGATTCGTTCATTTTCGACCATGATATTAAAATTTACGGCCAAAATTACTATACGAGATCCAGCACTTTTGAATCCAAACAATTCTTTCCTAATAATTAAATTCATACATTATTATTAGTTGAATGATACATAGAAATTTGGTATTAGTTGGGTTTATCTAGAAGAAGTTATAGCGCACAATTCAGAATTTCATACAGATGATTTTACGGTCGAGATGGAACCTACAGTAGTTGAAGCAAGCTTTCCATTATTTTCAAATGGAGATTATGATACAACTTTTTTATCTGCGGATTGTTTTCACGTTAGCCAAAAATGTCACTCAAAAGGTAAGCTATATCGCACAATATAATTTTAAGATTTCAGTATTCATGTCAGTGCAAGTGCAACCTTACTATTGTTTCAGCTGCCACTGGCTTGTGGAATAATCTATTGCAACCTTTTGGAGAAAGGCAGCGAGATTGGAATTACCTGCATGAATCGTTTCTCTGCCCAACCGAAGAAAGTCCTTATTTAAAAACATTAGAAAATTCAAAAGCTTCATTCGATAATTATCCAAGACAATAAATTATACAAATAAAGTTGAAAAGGTACATTAAACGACGAAATTTATTTATGAAAAATAATATTTAAGAATGTGATAGAATTTTATAATAGTCTGTTATAATACATTCCTGATGATAATATACATTCCTTGTTACAAACAATTTCTCATATTTTTTCATTTCGTCGGGTGAAAAGAAGAAAGCAAAGTGCGTGATAAGGTCCTATCTCAGACGAGTGCGTAATAAGGATTCATTTTGCACCCTTCGATTTTTTAAATCGACTGCGTCATCGCTGTTTAAGTTGAGAACCGCTGCAGAATTTAAATATATCACATACAGATTTCTTTTGCGGTATAAATAGCTAATTTAATACAGTACCAATATTTTGGTAATCTATAGATGATAATAAACTGCATCGGGCGCATTATATAATATTAATAAAAGTCGCTATTTCAAAAAAGCCTTATAAAAGTGCTAAAAAGAAGGTGTTATCTTGCAAATATATATTTTTTCTTCTAAATTTAAATTGGTAGACCGGTGGACATTTAAAAATAGCAGAAATTTCTGAAAGCAAAACTCATAAGAGTAATAGAATATTTTGTAAAATTTTGGGTAGTGCACTATTCTTCTAAACAATTGAAAAAAAAAACAATAGATTTTACTGACACGAAAAAATTTACAAAAAATTTACACTTTAGGTAGCCACAAAATTGGTCAAACTTTTTTGGAAGGCGCACATTTCAGACGTATTTTTTCTTCTTTCTCTCATCATGAAGTATACGGGTAAAATCATGTATAATGAAAAGCGACTTTAAAGAGGCTTTATGTGTCACAATTGTGACACATAATAATCTGAGTGGAAAATGAGTAAGGCTTGCGGTAAAAATAATGGCCTAATTTTCCCAACTTTAAATAACACATTTGACTTGGAGCTCTTCTAGTACGGGGTTTTAAATAACTGCAAAGAAAACAGTTCACGAGTATTATCACGAGAATTGTAGACATAGATAAAGTGAGTATTATAGTCCTTAATTTAGCCTCCTGATGGTGGTTTCTCTTAACAAAATTTCATATTCTATACACCGATATCCAAAAACCGATGTGATTCATTTGTTATTTTATAATAAGGGCCTACGTAGGTTTATTTTTACAGACGATATTCCGGTTAGTTTTAGTTCTGATAGAACTTAAGTTTGCCTGATAATCATATATTACAAAAATATTAGTTCTATAAATCTGTCTAAGATTTCGGGCTTGAAACAAAAAGAAAATTTTCTGAGTCTACATTGAATGAGATGTTTTGTACAGTATCAATATATGCATTACTTTGCTACTCAGTATTCAATGTTATGATCGCAATAATACGAATGATAGTCGCACCTTTTTTCGCATCTACAACGACATCTATTGAGAGTAGTCTGAAGAAGTGAAAAGGCGATTTCAGTTCGTTACGGTCAGTGTTGGCCTTACCATACTAGAATACTAAACATTTACCCTGTGAGATTTATTTATCATTGGAGTTCATCGATTGTCCTCGTAATCATTTTTCATTAGATTACGAGTGAGATGTATAACAGTACAATATAGTGTCTGATTTGTAGACTTGTATATAAATCAACTGCAGATAGACGTTCGTAAATTACGATATTTAAATTTAAAAATTGTGAAAAAAACTATACCCCCTGCCAAGTCAATTGCATTATCTAAGCTTTATTCTTGACCGCGGAATTGCTGCGGTTCTTAGAAATAAGATACACATAAAGAAAATATTTTATTTTTGAAAAAAGTTAAAAATTATGACACCTCACAGAGATAAATTACAAAGGCTCACAAAAGAAGATATCGACGACCCGGACGAACAAAAGCACGACTCGCGACGCCCGGACAAAAAGTAGCACAGCCCAAAATCTTATAGACGAAAAAAAGCAGAATTCGCGGCACCCAGGCGAAGAAAACCATAACTTAATCAGTCTTTTATTAAATTAATTGAAATGCTATAATGAATAAAATCAAATTATTTGAGCATGGATTCTCTTTGGGAAAGCAACCTGTTAATGTAGTTTGCAACAGTTTTTATTTTTGCTATTCGTAAGGTGTACTATTTATAAGGATGCAATAAACAGTGCTAGTCCTTTTTTAGTCATGCTTTTTTTCATCCGGGCGCTGCGAGTTGTGCTTTTCTTCGTCCGCACCCCCCGAGTTGTGTTTTCTTCGTCCGAGATTTTCAGCTGTGCTATTATAGTCTTCGTCCCGCTCCAGGAACAGTGCATTTCTTTGTACGAGGCGTCGATGTATCTAAACTCATTACGAGAAACATGTTTTCTTACATATTTTGAGGTGCTAAATCTAAATCTAAAGTCAAAATAGGGGCTTTCCCGAAAGATTTTGTAAGGGAATCCTGGAAATTAGAAAAAGACATTGAGATAATCTCGGTAGGGATGAGACTTGCAGCGAGGAGTAAGTATAAGAAAAAAATTATTTTGATTTGTCTTTGAAGGAACACAAATTGATTTTTTTTATACTAAACATGTAGACAATGTTTTGGACAAATTTTAAATTCATTTTCTTAAGGGGTTGTGGGAATATCGATCTCTACTATGCCGCCTACTGTACTGGCCTGGCATAAAGAATTAATTAATGAATTTTGCAATTATAACGACTTATGTATGTATTTCGTATTTATATCCACCTGCAGCCTATTTGGCCCAGAAAATGGGCTATAAGCATCTTTTTCCATAATCGCTTTGGAAACTCATCTCTTTATTTTGATGATGCGAAACTTCAGAGCGTACCGATTAGTCAAATCTCTAAGTAAGTATGTGTCTCGGACACGGCAAGAAACTGCAGGTTTGCTGCATTCGCTTCATCATCACGCGATGTTCCAATATATGGTTTAGATATTTATGTCACATTTCTATAGGTTTGAACAACGAAAATATATTCAAGTCACCTAGCCAAGACTTTGTGAAGAGTAAAAAAATACACCTAACGATCGTCGAATTAGTTACATAATAGGATTCTCGCGGTCACCCAGCCAAATACTAAGCCCGCCCAGCGGTGCTTAACTTCAGTGATCGACCTAAGTGCAATTCCTATACCCCACCAAAGTGCCGTTTATTTAACGACTTATACAAATTCGTTTGCCTGATTGTGTAACGTATCATTCTGCCAAGTTTCAAGTGAAAATTTCAACGACATCTTCAAAAATATTTATATTTATTATATAACGTGCACGAGCCGTAATTATAAGAAATCGTTGGTGCTAGGACAGTTATACGGCCACAGAATTTCCTCTGTGAAGGGAGCATGTTCAAACATTATTTCATCCTGTAAAATGTTAATTAAAAAAGCTTAATTTAAAAAAACGGTTATGCGAGTAATATATTATATTTTTATTAAGCTTAATAGCATTAATATTTATAATAATAATAATAATAATAATAATAAGTTAAAACATTTGCATAATAATCAACTCAAATTCTCCGCATTTAAATACCATTGCTACGAAAACCACGTAAAACGCGAATCACTGAATTAAAAATGTATGGGCAGGCATCGACGCTACAAAGCCAAATGCATCGAATTCGTTAAGAATTGTCTTCGTCATCGCACGCCGAGACAATAAAAGCGATTTATCGGGCAGATCGACGACGCGCGCGCGCACGGTGGACCGCGCGCGGAATCGTGACTTCAACGGTTAACCGCGCGCGCATAATACGCGTTTAAATGCGCGCGTAGCTGCGGGGAATAAAGCATTCACGGCGGCATGCGCGCAAGTCCGGAGACGCGGCGCATGTTAATAATGCAACCGTTTGTATATATACGTATATACTGGGTGCGGGATCCTCGTCACCGGTTCTACGAAAACAAAATGTAAAAAAGATTCGCGGGCAAGCGAGCTACAGACGCCGTTGCTCGCACGTGTTATAGGGGTATTCGTGATACGTGGTGTATTTATGTATAAGGGACTGTGTGCGCGAAGGTGAGAGTTAAGTGTCTCCTCTCCGCAGTTGTTGTTATATGTGTACCTGCGGGGACATCGCTATTGAGATGGGGGATAAGCGACGAGGCTCTGCCGAGCAATTACTCTCAATGGTTTTAATGAGGAGGTGCGAGAAGCAAAAGTCTTGAGATTCTTGCCTTCCAGTTCGCCGATAAGCAGTCTTGCCTCGAGTAGTCTCTTGAGCATCGTCTATATTCATTCGCTCGAAACTCTTACAAAAATCTATTCAAGTTGATAAAATTCAAAGTTTTCTCTATAATACTAAGTAGTTTTAATTTCAATGAATAATTAGTTGTAAAATAAGGAACCCAAACGAAAAAAAAATACTTAATGTGTCTGGAATTACTCCTAATTGAGCGTAATTTCGGACAATACATATGTATAGTAATATTACACTCAGGAAACGATCTTCCTGTACCAACGAGAATCTGCCTGTCAAAGGAGGATTTCTGCTAAAAATAGGGCCAAGAGAATATCTTCCTATTAAGAAAAATGATCCTCCGGTTTTAAAATAAAATTCCTCTCGAGAAAATCTTCATGCGACAAAGATGGGTTCCTCCCGCTTGTAATAATTAATAGGAATCGTGATTTTCTGTTGCGAGATAATTCCTCCTTCCATGTAGGAAGATATTCTCTTTGCCTTATTTTTAGAGAAAATCTTCCTCCGTCAGGCAGATTCGCATTGGTACAGGAGGATCGTTTTCTAAGTGTACAAGACGTTACAACCACACCCCACATCATCCATTGGAGCTTTGAGTATTAGGGTTTTATTTTATTTTGTTTTATTTTTCTTTACAAAGTTTGTTTTTATATATTTTGAAGTTAATGTGGGTTATCTGTTATTTATGCAGGCAATGCAGAATGCAATTATCTACAATATGAGAAAGAATTGCCGAGTTTATTGTTTTTCTTTATATTATTTCCGCGCAATCTTTGTTGTATAATGAAAATTAATACGTTATATTATAAAACGAGATCGAACTGAAAAAAGTATATATATATATATGTATGTACAAAGAGTTACTGCTATTGGAAGTGTGGATAATTTGGTTACTCGACCGTGTTTGCAGCTCGAGCTTTGATTTGACCAGCTAGTAGCTAGTAGATAATCTACATACTTTATTCTTGATTAATAACATTGCGAATTTTTTATTTTAATATAAGTATAAATTTAAAAGAAAGAGTTTTTAAAGTAGGTGAGCAAAAAATATATTAGTGTTCCTCAAGGATATCTACATAAGAAAAAAAAGAAAAGTTGCACAAGCTTGAAAACTAAAATAGTGTTAATTTCTAATAATTTATCACAGGCTAACAACGGCAACGGTTCAGTATAATCTGCGATTCTATATCGATTCAATATCAAAGCTGAAATTAGTAGTGATGTATACGACAGTATCGCTATTATATTCAATACATTGACCAATAGTTATCAAATTGATCTTACCATGCTGAAATAAGTATACTTTTAACAAAAATTACTAATTTTAAAAGATATAACCTGAAAATTTTCAAAATGACCTAAATAAAGAAGAGAAGAAAATTATAAAACAGACGCGAAAAACAAAATTTGCTCTGTCAGTCATTGGATATTGAATGGGTTTGTCCTAGAAATAAAAATTGGGATTTTTGGGAAGTAGTTTCACGAAGTTGCCATTACACTATTAGACACAAGGTGCGGCCATAGCTATTTAAGTAATGTTATTGACATCGTGTACTTTCAACTAAATTCTTACTTAAAAGGGACTGTCAAATCACAGCTTTCCGCAGCCTTCTTTTCAGATTAATTCAGGGATAATACCTAAATTAGTATGCGAATAGTTAAATAAATGAAGTATATTAAGTAACCAAAATCCCTAAACTTATTTATTTATTTTAATTTGATTCTAATTTGTTTTAAATATACGTTGAATCGTTCACAATATTAACATGATTTTTTTCTCACAAATATTTATTTTTAAAGTTAGAGCATACTTTGTTACATTTCTGTTCACTTGACACACGCTAATGATTCAATGTATATATATAAAGTTGGTGTTGCGTGAAATTGAGCTTAAATCTTGCTGAATGGATTTGTTGTGTTCCCAGTCATTGAAACCGTTTCAGTGCGAGGAGCATGGTTTATTTCCGTTATTATTTAATCAATTGTTACTTCTTAATAATTGTCGCACTGTCTTACTTCTTAATAATTGTTGCCTTAGTCAGAATATAAATATTGCATAATTTTTTTTACCTTTTTTCAAATTGAAAAAGAAATCATTTATTAGTATTTGCTTCTTTTATATGCCCTCTTTTAAAAAAGTGATGGATGAAATCTGTCATCACTATAAGACTGTTTTTATTGGTTGTTTGTTAGCTCATTGATTGGTCTACATAGAATAAGCGCCAAAATCTAGTATGTTTGAATTTTGAAAAATGTTATTATTTTATTTATCAAGCTTACGTTACTATAGTATAAAAATTATATAGAAATTATTATATAACGTAAAATAGTTATTAGTAGGTCAACGTAAAAAGTGCGCCCTATATACCCAGACAGAAATAAATACATATAAACTTAAATCATATAATTAAAATTCTTCAATTATTTTTAAGTTCTAATTTATTTATTATTTATTTCCATTATCTTGATTAAAACGTTATGAATTGATAATAAAAAATAATAAACAGTGCTCTGTGAAAACAGTGTATTTAATAGAACCTTAAATTGTCCCATATTAGCAGTTTGTCCCACATTAGGATCAAAATCTATTACCCGTATTAAGGTTAATATTGTCCCAGTATTGGGCTTTTCTTTATCCCACTTTAGGATTTATCTTAAACATCGTGTCCCACTCAAGGGTGAATAGACTACCAAATGTATTTTTAACTTTTATAACATTTTAACAACATTATTTTATTCGTGAAATCAATTAAACGAAGTATAAACTATCTGTTGCAGTTTTCTTTCATAAAAAAACAACAATTCACTATTCTTAATTCATATGTATAAGAGTTAGGTGTTTGTAAGTGTCCAAGTAACGGTTGTTTTGCCTTACTAGACGTATTCCTTTTATTTAGTCTCTTCAAACATATGATATACAAAAATTGAAGAATATGTGACATTTGTCTTCTATCATCTATTTATTTATATTACCATTTTTATCTTCCAATGGGTATCGGCCTCAGGCCGCATTTCAAATTAAACTAATCTTTCAAGAGCATATCATCGGGTGGGAGTAAGAATGCCCTAGCTAGGCTCGGCGCGATAAGATCGTCCTATCTCGGCTCAGCGCGTAAGAACGTCTAATCTCGGCGCGTAAGAACGCCCTATATGCGCCGAATCGAGATGGGACGTTTTTGTGCGTCAAGCCGAGATGGGACGTTCTTACGCGCCGAGCCCAGATGGACGTTCTTGCTTCCACTCGACGATAATGAAGCAAAGTTTATGTACTACATATGTTTCAGTAGACGTTTATGACTTTGATCCACTAAAGTTATTCATGTAAATTATTGTATATATAACAGCGTTAGATTTTTATAATTCAAAGAAAAAACCGCCAATTCATTGGCCCGTAGCTTCCTCAAACTTAATTTGCTGATTCCTTTAATTAATGTTTAATAACAAAATTTATAATTTTTGCACATATTTATGACATAATTATAATTAAATTCATTTATGAAGATTTAAAAGTATTTATTTTTAAATTTATTTATTCATGGCACCACTATAATGGCCACTTTTTTACCTTAAAAGCGGGATAAAAGTAGTGTTTGATTCCCGATAATCCGTTATTCTCGCTTTTGCGGGAATAATAGCCATATTATTCCATGTAAATTTTTAGTTTTTTTAACTCAATACAATTTTTGGATATTCACATTTTTATCAGTAAACATTAAAAAAAAAACAAATAACATTTTGAAACTTAAATACAGTTTTCAGCATTATCACGTGTTGTCCCAATTTTCAAAGTAAAAAATGTGGCCACAATGGAGACGTGAATAAAGTTCTATTTACAACACGGAACTAAAATCGATTATTCCCTCGGGTGATTACTGCCCTCGCAATACTAAAAACAGACTAAAATAATAGTCAATTTTAGACCCTTGTTATAAATTACATACTATTATTTATTTATTTAGATCAATGGGCAAGAATGCACATATATAACATATAACGTATAATATATTAGCTATATTCAACAATTCAACGCACATCGCGCATATTATTTACCTATTGTTTTTTTTTGTTTTTGAGGTTATGAACATGATCAAGTTAGTTTTAATTTAAAGTTTGTTTGAGTTTGAATTCTACGAAGATAATGTAAGTTTGATGAATAAAATAATTTTTCTTATACTATTTTAATTATTCAGCAGTTTCGGATACTTAAACTCAAGAATTCAATCTTGAAAATTCAGACGTATTATATTTTGGTGCCTATACTATGAAGACCAATCAAATGAGTCTACAACAACCAATCAAAACAGTCTTATTGTGATGACAGGTTTTATTCATCACTTTTCAAAGAGAGGATAACATCATTACGGAGTTATAAGCTTTTAAAAAAAGAACACGTTCTTGTTTTTGTTGATTTCCGACCCGCCATTACACAAAAAAACAAAGAAAATGAGACCTGTCCGGTTAAAATCGATCGAGTAGAAGCTGAGATCAGGTGTATATACACACTCATACACACACACACACACATCCATACAGACATTTTTCAAAAACCATGTATTTTGATTCATAACAACTCCAAACACAATTATAATATGTTCTTACAACAACTCAAAAAATTACTATCACAAAGCTTCATAGGAGGAAGCACATTTTTAATCACTGATCATCAATCGAGGTCTGTGGAGCATTCAGAAGCGCTGCACTATCTTTTTCTATTCTAGTTGATTTTTTTACCTTCTATTGCTTTCTCAAAGAGAAAGCTTTGAAACGGTGAAATTTTTCGACTATAAGATTTTGATTATTTTTGATATTTCTGAGGTCTTTGAGTCGAAATATGCGTTTTCTAGAAAATGTGTATGTGTGTGCGCGCGCGTGTGTGCGTGCGTGTGTGTCTGTGTAATAAATTTGTGTGTACCATTACTCGAAAATGCACAGTGATATCAAGTTCATCTTTGGCAGGTATATGGAGTTTATTTTCAAGTTCAATTATATAGTTGATCAGATAATATTATAAGTTAAAATGGATAGTATTTAAAAAGTAAAAAAGAAGAATAAAAAAAAAATCGAAAATAATTTTTTTTAGTGCTGGGTTTGGATATCTGCCGTAAGTAGGCCCATTTTCTAAAAGGTCTGAAATTGCCTATCCATCCACATTTCTGTCAGCGCAATGGGACAATAAGTATTAAGTGGATTAAAAAAAATTAAGAAGAATTTGGAAAAATCGATTTACAGTTAATAGTATTTTAGTTAGTAATACTTCAATTTATTTAAAATATTTTGACTATATTATGGAAACACATTCTATCAAAAATAATATATAAATAATAAAGAAAAAAAATTAATAAAAAGTTTCGTTTTTAATGATAACATAGATTACATAGAATGAAACTACATCATAAAGTTCTTTGAGAAAGCATTCTGCTATAGCCGTTAGCATCGGTTTTTTATATTTTATTCACAGATTATATTATACGCTTCGAGCGTACGGACTTTGCTCCGCATCAAGGGCGCCACCAGCTTTTCTCGGAGTGTATATAGGCAACTGTTTAAGCCATTCAGTTACAGGATCCACTATAGTGGCTACCAATTTTATTTCCTTTTTTCTTCATTAATGCAAATATTCTAAAAAAATGAAATAAATATCTGCTTAATTAGTACCATTTCTTTTCGCGATGCAAGTAACCCGGAAATCGGTTCCCCATAAATTTTTTTTACTTGAATTATCACATATTGCAGATATAAAAAATTATTTAGAAAAATCAATAAAAATATCTTCCTCTACGCTATTCACTCTGTACTTATTGAATTCTACGCATATTAATGACGTTTTAATGTTCTGATAAAAGATTCTCTCTTCCTGCGGCTACAAACTGGATTTTTTTAGATATTTATAAAATAATTTGCATTTTTCGAATGTTACGGTTGTAAGAAAAAAACGTCTTCGCTAAAAGATATCTTGTATCCAAAAAAAATTTCTGATAATCACATAAGTACATCAGCACTAAAAGTGTTGGGCTTGTCTGGTTCAAATAATACTGTTCGTTTTGATCACGGGTTTTCAATGTAAATTTTGCTTAGAGTAAATTACATTAATTTATGTATACAATATGACATGTTTAAATTAGATAATTTTAAAATAAAGTGATATATATCTTTGTAGACGTAAGGTCACATTAAGAATTCCTTCGCGTTCATTAATTTACACATTTTTATGACGATAACAAAAGACGCCCTGCCCTCTTTTTCCCTCATTGGGATTTCGGTTTAGTTATAATTCAAAATTGAGATTATATTTAATATTTATAAATGCACATTAACCTTGTCAAAATATTGTAAAAAGACAGTTAAATTAAATAAATAATAATTGTTTATAAACTTTCTATTAATCAACATTAACTTTCTTTGATAATCTTAAGGCGGTGTCACACTGTACTTTACTATACTAACACTGCATTATCATCATGATGTAAAAAGAGATGTAAAAATAATTAATATAAAAAAAGAATAACAATTTACGTCTTGAACCAATTCAGTTGTCCTGTGTCATCCAGTAGTACATCGTTCTATCGTGTGTCATTTTTTTGCCTTGAAACTTTGTAGAACGATGTATTATTAGATTGCGCATGGCAACTGAATTTGTTCAAGACGTAAATCGCTGTTTTTTTCTTTAATATTAATTGTGTTTATATGTTCTGGCAATAAAACAGGGTAAGTGGTAAAGTAGAACTATTACACCCTCTTAATTAAATAAATTAAAAAATTACTAAAATAAATTAATAAACTAGCCAGATAAAACAATTCAATAATAAATTTCGGTCCATTTATAATAAGAGGCAGTCGATTTAACAAACTTTGCTTATGTTAGAATATTAATTAGCATGTTATTAAGGCAATTAAAATAAATATAATACATTTTATTAATATTGTTTATAAAATTGTTTAATATATGATTCCTGAAATGAAGTTCGTTCAAATTTTAGCTTCTACTGTATTTGCGTTGTAAATTGTGCGCGTATGTAAAATAGTTGTAATTTGGATTCATGTCCCATGCAAAGCGAATCATACCTCTTTATTCAATGCGAGTATGTCAAACATTAATGAATACAGTAGGTTTATTTTGTGACAGATTGGTATGTATTAAAAATATGTAAAGTTAATTATTTGACAGTGTATTGATACAAACGTAAATTTTTTTACCTATACATAACATAATTTGCAGTTATATTTCATTAGAAAATATCATATTGGTTTACTCAGCAATTGCAGTGGCAAAGATTTTAATATATGATTCTGATTCTGATACTTAAATTTTCGCTCTGTCAATGAAGGTGTTAAAATATTAGAAGAGAGAAATGCTTATCAGAAAAATCATATTGTGCTTATATTCGAAATATTTCTTCATGTATAATTTTCAGTTGTATTGCCATCCTGGTAGAAATAGTACAAAAATTAGCTAATTTTTATGAAATTACCATTATTGAAATCCTATAAAAAAGAGATGGACTTGAGATTATTACCCAGTTGATACGGCGCGCGAGGCGCGCATTGACACTTTTAATCGTATTAAAAATAGATAGACGGTTGTAAACTAAAAATATACATGATTTCACAGAAATTTTCGTACAATTTCTTCTAGGGTTTTCCATTTTTGTACATACTTATTTTAGTACTATACTTGCTCGTATAGGTATTAATTAAAATAATTTTCTATAAATTTAATATAGGTAAATCGAAGACATTTTTTTTTTCGTAAAAAATAGAATCAAAGAAAAATCGTATATTGTGACCAAACGAAGTGTTAATTTCGTTGTATACTTTTTTAGTATTTACAATGAATGCTCGGAAATTTCTTCCGCATTTTTTCGTTCGTTGCTCTGTATGAGTGCCCGCTTCAATTATTCACGTTTTTACATGCGAAAGTAGTCATGCTTAAAATTATACACTGAGAAAAAAAGTTCTATAAAAATGATCCACTCTTATAAAGCAACCAGAGACTAAGGATCCAAAAGATTACCATACTTTATGGTAAATTTTATAATACAGAATAATAAACATGGATTTTTACAGCCTGTGGTACCTTTCCAAGACGTAGTTACAACTTATTTCTCTATGATCAACTAGTAGCAGTACAAAAATTAAGGTTTAGAACTGTGTTGTGATCGTTATTGTAAAAGTATGTGAGATTTGGTACGGATAAGTTTAATAATTATTAAAAAATGTTATGCGTATGTAATTATTCTTCAATATCTCAAGATAAACATTTTCTCTATCTACACATCTATTATCTAATTATTATTACTAAATAGCTTTTCCTTGTATTTGCACCCTGCCCATTAACAATTCTCTTAAATAATTGAATGAATTTGCGTACCTTGCAGTATGAAATTTAAAAATTTTTTTATTTTACTTTGTTATGCTAAACTTGAGATACTGATTAAACATTGGCACAATTTTCAAAATATGAATACGATTGACAGTTTGAATGTGAACTGTGCATGCAATTTAAATATCGATGTACATAACATACTTTTGCAGAATACTTTTAAATATTTGCTTATTATATTTTTAGATAATTTCATAAATAACGCTATGTTTCCTTGTCAAGTACACTGATCAGTTGGAAAGGTAATTTTAACCAAGTACACGTTATTGTATGAGAATCATTTAAAAGCAAATTATAGTTGAATAGGCTTGTCAAGAACCTACGTCAATATTGTCAACGTCGTAAAGATTTCTGCAGCGGAAATCGATTTTTTTATTTTCCCCTTTTTAAAAAAGAGTAATGTAGCACGTATACTACGTACATACATTTTGTTTCTTACATAAGTTCAACTGTACTAGAATATGATTTTTCTATATAAATTTATGCGTTAAAAATAATTTTTGTATTTTTATTTGTTTATGAACGAAAATACACAAAAGCTGTTTTTGCAGTGGTTAATTTAATTGCGCCATTGAGTTTCAATAACAATTGTGTTATCACAATAAAAAGTTGTCTAAAATAATCCCTTTGGATAGTTACTCATACATTACTCATTATTTCCCTGTACAAACGGTCACAATCAAGAGATGTCTCCCACAAGGTTTAATCTCAGCAGTACACCGGAATCGTGATCCGAACATTGACCAGCTCTCGAAGGGAAACGTACTTTACAGAGGCGCGCGTGCATCATGCTTTCATGTACCGTACGGGCCATAAAATCTCCTGAGCGCGCGTGCGTGCGTCCGCCTTTTCCAGAATTCGTTCGTTTACTTTGCCTTACGTGTATATAACGCTTTTGTCAACTCTCGCGCGTTCCGTATGAAATCTCCCGGTGCCTGTGGACTCGCGCGCGGGGCATCGTGCGACGACCCTCAAGGTCGTCGCTCAAGCGCGCACCTATGCGCGCACACAGTGGCCGCGGCAGTGGTGGTAGCGCCCAAGGACTCAGCGCGCCTATATACACGGCTTTCCTGCTTCTTCTAGTGCTCGCGCGCGCGCTTCCTCCACCCTTCCTCCTCTCTTCTTCTTGGTTGTTGTTATTCGTTTTTCCCTCTTCTCTCTGTCTCTCTCCCTCGATGATTTTGCCGCGTTTATACAAGCACCGTCCGCGCTGTCCTGCCACTCAGATTGATTTTCGCCGTTGCGCGCGGCACACTTCTCTATACGACGCGAGTACTTAGTGATATGTCTTCTTCTACTACTTCGCAGTTTACTGATAGTGATTTGGTAGTATAGAGTAGTTGAGAAATAACACCATGAAAATTGTGCGATTCGTCTGGTTGTGGCTGGCGACTATTGGCTGCTGCGCGGTCCTGGTTGCAGGCCAGAGGACTTGGCTTGACTCGTTGGCCAATGTCGAGCTGCTACGGGCGTTCAGAAAGTGGACGGGTGAAGTGATTGGTGCGCCTATATTCATATGTGGATACATACAGTTTTATGCTTTTCGATCGGGTTGATACTTTATAAATTGTCAAACAAAATACAATTTCTGTGCGCTTGTTTCAATTTAACAGTCATCTTGGAAGAATTACTAAATTTCAAACATATAAATTTTATTAATTATTGCACTTGATTTTATGATTTATATATTAAGCTTAATGTATTTTTGCAGGAAGAACTGGAAGGGAGGGTAGGCTGCTCAGAACAGCTAGAGATTTGAACCGCGTTCAAGAGTACTATGCAGATCCTTTCCCATGCAATATATCACGTAAAGTATTTTTTTTATTCATTAATTTAATACATTAAAATATATACCCATACGTCTTTGAACACAGAGTACTTTTACATAAATAAATTAGTGGTTAAATTATTGTTTCTAAAGCTTAAAAATTGAAATGCAAAATATTTCAGATATAATGATATTGTGCATAGCAGTTAGTAAGGACTTTCGAATTTCCCGCCTTGTTTGTGATTCGTCGATCAAGTTATAAGCCAATGCATAACGTTATATGAGACGATACTGTTTTTTTAAATAGGAGGTTCATTTTTTCCGATTTTAAAAATGGTGACGATAGAACTTGAAAACTAAATAGTAATACTCGAACCATCAACGTTTGAACTCTTTGTAAATTAAAGGAGAAAAAGTGTAATCTTTGTGTTGTAATAAGTACAAAACCTTAAAGTCTCATGAAACGATTGATAGTGTGTAATATGATTTGACGTAAAATAAATGCATTACGTGACAGTGGAAAGACTAGAATAGTGATATGATTTTTTTTCAATATTCCTTGAGTTTTTTTATTGAGTTCTTGTATGTTCAACTATACGATATCTTATACAAATCATCGAAATCGGAATAAGCATATTATTCATTAAAATATTAAAAGATTAATACCTCCTGATCATTCTATTCTATGTTATTTTTAACTCGAGTAGGTGAATATAAAAACCGTTATGTAAAAATTATTTATATATATATGGGGAAATCTAGAATTTATTTCAATTTTACGCCTTCCCGAAACCGGTCAAAATTTTTTTTGGGTTATTTTTTTGAAAAATTTCAACTTTGAAAAAGAATGAAAGACAAAAATATTTTTAATTGTAAAAATGTTTGTGATAGAAGAAAAGAGAAAAATCGCAGCCGGATGGTGTGCCTTAAAAAAATTTTTTGACCGGTTTTGAGGACCGCGTAAAATTGAAATAAATTCTGGATTTCCTCATATCGACGCCTCGTACGAAGAAAAGCACTGCTCGCGGAGCTGGACGAAGACTAGCACGACTAAAAATTTCGGACGCAGAAAGGCACGACTCGAACGTAAAGAGCGACTGAGTTGTGCTTTTATTCGTCCGCGTACCGCAAGTTAAACTAGTGTTCGTAACGGTCTGAGTTGTGCTTTTCTTCGTACGGGGCGTCGATATATCGATGTTTCAAAAGTATTATTTATCAACTCTGATCGTATATAAGTTTAATTAATTTCTGTAAAGTAATGATAACAAATCCCAAGATCAGTCAGCTGTAACCTTTCAAAAAAGATTATATATAACTTTTTATAGTAAATGAAAAAATCATTTATAATAAAAAAATACTTTCGATAAAAATAATATGATAAAGTGTATTTATAATACATAAGCATTATTAGCTTTAAAGTATATAATAATAGACAAAGCCATTGAAATTCGAAAAATCGTTATACAACAAAAGAATCAAATTTGATAAAAAAGAAATATTTCGTCGGTCATGCAATCAACAACAAAATAAGAGGAAGCTCTATTTGGCTAGAATCTAAATCTATCTGAGATGCGCTGGAACTGCTGCGTGCGCACATACACACACATACACGCACGCGCGTGCAAGCACGCACGCATGCATGCCTTCTTACATAGATATCTTATAAAAATGGTCTTATAAAAATGGTGTATTTCAATTCAAAATGACCTAAAAATACTTCTAGCAAGTTTTCTCAAAAAACTTTTCTTTACTATCACAAAGCTTCTTCTATAGAAGGAAGCAAAAGAAAAGGATCCTTGAACGAAATCCTTCTATACACAGCCACACTTGTTTTTTCAAAAATAAATCAAGAAATATTCATTATTTAACAAAACAAAAAGGTGTTTTTCGCGATTCTTAAAAAATATTGCTCAGTAGTAGAATATATAAATTATATTTTAGATAGTCTTATGAAACGTACACCTGTTCTACAATGTTCAATGTACATCCTGAAATTGTCAAGAGCGTATTAATTTTGCTGTAGAAAATAGTCAACATCTCAAAAATAACTTTCGACATTATAATTATTGTTCCTACTTTAATTTCTTACGTTACTTCGGATATCTTGATTTTAAAATATCGTATATTGAATATTTTTGATATCATGCTATTCTATTATTTACCATAATGGTCCAATTTCGCTACATGCCACTATAGAAATGAAAAATACACAGTGATTAAGTACTGGACGCAAGTACGCGATGGATTTGCATTCTATAAAAGAGGATGTAAGAAATCGAATCTCAGACACTGAATCAAAAAAAATTTGATGTCTGTACCGAAATAGTGTTTACAATGAAGTAGACAATGAGTTTTAGTTTTTACTTTTTTTGCGACTTATGTATTTTTTAACAACTGTCAATAGACGAGAATATGTATGGCTATGAAATTTAACCTGTTGAAGGTGACTTGCTTAAATTAGTATCAAATTTTTTAATACTCCGCGCGCAATGCTCGATTTCGCACACGAATAAAAAAGCATGCGTTAAATCAAGCTTTGTACACTTTGTATAAAAAATACGGTTCGATACGCGAGCGAGAAGGCGATTTTAACCCCATGTGACCTTTTCATCCTCACTTCCTCGGGCGCAAACGTCCACACGAGGATAATAGTACATTATGCAACTAGTTCGCAAAATAAATAGGTCATTCCCGTACAAGTCGACAAAAGAGACGAGTGCGGGTGATGACCTATTGCGCACGTGTTGCGTATACTATTTTTTCTAGGGTATATTCTAAGGGGCAGTTGTACCTCAGTTAGCCAGTTGTAAATCAAAAAGGGCAATTGTAAAAGAGATGTTAAACAAAGTTGACAAGAAAATAATATACAAAAGGTAGTAAAGAAAAATCATTGATTAATAAAAATCTCATTAAAATTAATTTAAAGGAATACTATCGGTACACCGTGAGTCAAGGGTACGTTTTGGTCGTCTCGGACTTTCTAACCTCTTTGCAATGTTGCCAAATAGGTTGTGCAATGATCGAGTGAGCGTGAATAATTTTTTCATTTGCTTATATTAACTCTAAAAATTGGTGAATTAATCAACATTTGGATGTGCGCATTAGATTCATGGGATATTAAATTATACATGTTTCAAGGTTTCATTAAAATCTACACACCCGTTTTAACCAATTTCCTGATTAAAACTGTCGAAAACGTGATTTCCCATAAGACTACGATTAATGGCGTAAACATAAAAGGATGAATAACTTTTTCTGGTTAGGTTTAGCTTTCCAAAAATTTATATGAGTCAGTTTGAGGTCAAACATACTAGTATTCAAAATATCGTAATTTCTGAACGCACTAATTCAAAACCGATAGTACTTCCTTAAGAAGGTTCTACCGGTACGTCACTACTCAATATGAGCGCACTTTTTAATTTACGATTCATTCGCGAGATATGTTGCACTAAAGCTATTCACTTACACTATTTGGCTCATTTTTTGAGGTTCAATGTACGTTTTTTGTATTAAACATAAATTTGTTATAAGTCAGTGTCTCCGAATACAATTTCTGAAGAGTGATATAAATGTTCATCATAATTTCATTATCTAGTACGAAAAATATGGATAGAATCTCAATTTTTAATACTTTTAATACACAAATAAGTACCAAGAAATCGCGACTTTCCATAAAAGCCCATGTTAATCAGCAAAAAATTAAAACATTAATATCTTCATTTTTGTAACACATACACTATTTTCGCCGTTTTCCGATCTAAAAAGAGGTCTTAAAGTGACACTTTCTGGACCGATTGGATGAAAAAATACATTCTCGCCCGGCGGTCGTGAAAAGTAGATTTTCGTCTTGTGTGATGTTTACACGAAGTGAGGGTGGAAAGGCACACGAGACCAGAATCTCTTTCTCGAACACGTATCGTACAGCACTTTTTGATACGACGTGCGGAAAGTTCGATTTTCAGCACATGCTTTTTGCCGAGCGTGCGGGAATTCGAACTTTGTGCACGTAAATGTCGAAAAATCCATTACCGCCCGCTGCTCTAAACTTCTGTAAAATCGCGAAAATTAAACTTAATTAAACTTATAAATTTGTGAATGCCAGATTTTTTATGCCTTTTTTTTATTCGGAGATGGATTCAATATACTGTTTTTATTGGAAAATGAACATCTTAACATTCGCATACAAATTTATGGCGGAGTTTTGATTATTGTTAACAATTTTAGCCTTGCTTTTTAGGTTCAAAAACGCCGAAAATCAA